>JAJPUD010000002.1:1545239-1582075 GCA_023553655.1 Myrmecobius fasciatus
TTCTTCTTCTTCTTCTTCTTCTTCTTCTTCTTCTTCTTTCCTGTCATTTCAGTTGTGTTTGACTCTTTGTGACTCCATTTGGATTTTTCTTGGTAAAGCTTTTGAACTGGTTTGCCATTTCCGTTTCTAACTCCTTTTACAGGTGAGGAAACTGAAGCACACAGGGTTAAGTAACTTGCTTAAGGTCACACAGGTAGCAAATATCAGAGGTTGGTGCTCTGTGCACTGCATCTTTTAGCTGCCCCAGACTTCTTTTTTAATCCTTTGAATTCCACTCTTAGAGGTAGACCAATGATGTGTTCACCTGGGCCAACAGCAGTAATTTACATTCCTATAGAATTATTGATCATGAGGCTATAAAACTAGAAGACAGGCAGGCACTTTAATCAATCCAATAAATATTTATTAAGTAGCTCCACACTATAGAAAACACAATGGCTCTAGAGTCAAAAATGTTGATGCAAAACTTGTTTGTATGACCTTATCTGAATTATTTAAGTTTGGTTCCCTTAACTGTAAAATCAGGTAAGTGGATCAGTTGATATATGAAATCCTTTCCAGCATCAGATCTGTGGTTCTATAATTGCTGCAGATTGCAACATACCATGCCACTAATTAAGGGCAAAAATACAAACATGAAATAATGATCGCCATCAAGGAGCTTATGTCCTGTTGGCATCTGAATCTCAGGTCATTTAGTACAATTCTGTCATTTTGCAAATGAAGGATGCTTCCCATACTAGTGCTTCTTAACTCACAATCATGGATTATAAATTGAGTCCTAGGGAGTGTGACTACTACCCAGGGTTCAAAATGCTAAGTGGGACATAACTCCTAAAATCAAACCCCATGAATTACACTGATGCATTTATTTACCTTTATAGCTAATAGTGGAGCAGCTTGGCAATGCAGTGAAGTATTGTATACATTGAATACAGTAGAGCATTGTACCTGGAGTCAGGAAAACCTGAGTTTAAATCTTTCCTAAGACACTTATAAGCTTTGTGACTCTGGGCAAGTTATTTAAGCCTATTTGCCTTTGTTTCCTCAAAAACTCAGAGAAAGAAATGCAAAACACTCCAGTATCTCTGTCAAGATAACCCCAAATAAGGTCATAAAGAGTCAGAAATGACTGAACAGTAACAAAGTCATTTATGAGATGGTGTAATAAGTTTCAATAATCCTCTTTCCCCACTCCCAATCTGGAGCATACTTTTCTACAAATTCACATGACATTGGTGGGAAAAGTAAGTACATACATAAAAGAGGTGGGTAATTAGGTATACTTGTAAGAACACAGATAGTTAATGCAGTTCACATTTCTAGGACTCCAGAGTCCTGATGCAAAATTCCATGGCTACTTTTGAAGGGAGAAATATAATCTTCCTCCTGGTGCCCTTGGATAGAATATAATTTTTTAAAAAGGCAAAGAGTAATCATCTCTCAAGAGTTGAGGTTTTCCCTCAAAAACTAGGAGTCCTCTAGACCAGGGCTTCATTCAACTTGTGACTCCTTTTTGCCCAAGAAGTTTTTATATAAACCTTATGTAAGTATATAAAATAAGTATCCAAATCAAGTATTTATTTAATAAATCATAATTTCATGACCCCCACATTCAGTTATGAGACCCCACATGGGGTTCTAAAACATAGTTTAACAACCTGAGTCCTAGACTCTCAAGCATCATCCTGAGGTCTCCTGCCTTGACTGTCTCCACAAACTGAAAACTGTATTTTAAAAAAATTCTTATTATGAACTTGACATGCTAACATTTTCATATATAAAAACATAAAATATTATGTATGATTAAATATTATCGCTATTGTATACAACTTGTTTTTTAAAAGTATGTAATTAATTCAACACATTAATTTCAAAAATGTCTGTCTCCCTCAGAATTTTTGTTTTCTTCTTTGCTTCTTAAAAAATACTTTAATTAACCCCCTTTCTCCTTTTTTCCTTATCTTTTTTCACTAGCTAGGAACTTTTATACCATGGGAATTTGTTAGATTCCATTCTTTTTTAATTTTGTGAAGTTTATGTGATATTGGAATCAATTATTCTCAGAATGTTTAGTAGAATTTATTTGTAAATCCATCTGGCCCTGGATTTTCTTATTTGGGGAGCTCATATTTTAGACTACTCAATTTATTTTTCTGGTATTGTATTTCTTGAATGTCTGGGCCTTATAAATCTGAGTATTTAATATTTTTTTCTGAATGTGCATTCATTCCATTAGTTATAATTTTGTCTGCATATAACTGAGCAATATAATTTGTCTTAATTCTCATTTATTGTGAATTCTCCCTTTGCTTTTTTCATATTGGCAATATGTTTTTTCCTTTTTAAATAATAACACTAGTCTATGATTTACACATTTTAAATAGATTTCTTCAAAATACAAGCACTAGTTTAGTCAGTTCAGTGTTTTTTTGTTGTTGTTTTTTTGTTTTTACTTCTGTTAAACTTTTCTCTGATTTTCTTAATTTCTACTTTATGGTTAGTTGGAGCTTTTGCTTTTTTGCTATCTTTTCCTTTTTTTTAGTTGGGTGGAAAACCATTGATGCATTCTTTCTTTTGTTGATAAAAGTATATATACATATATGGATATACAAACATATATATATATATGTGCTTTTGCATGTATATATAGTTCTCTAAGGACCACTGTGACTATTCCAAGACTTTTAGTATTTAGTCTAATTATTACTAATTTTGTTTGAAGTAATTACTTCATATTTTTGTGATTTTTTTCTTGTATATACCAATTCCTAAGGAATATTTTATTTTTGTTTATAGTTTGTGCTTTCTTCAAAATAATAATAATTTAACTGCTTTGTATCAGTGTAAGATGTTTAATATTTCTGCCTTTTTTTGACCCTAGTGTAAATGTGCCACTTACATGTGATAAATATATATAATACTTTTTATTCCTATGTAGCAATCATCAGAAAAATATCATTTCTAATTTTTTCCAAAATTCAATTCAAGTCTGTAATTTCTTTTTACTAAACTATCATAAATTCTGTTTTAGCTCTTTTCTTTAAACAGTCCTTTATCTTTCAAATATGTTTCATTTAACCAATATATTGTTGGATTCTGTTTTCTAATCCATTATGCTATCCTCTTACATCATCCTATTCATGTCCACAGTTATTATTAATTGTGAATTATCCTCCATATTATTATTTTATAATTTTCCCTTTCTTTGTTCATAACTTTTCTACAAAGAATTGTTCATGCCTCATTCTTTACAAAGAAAAAGATGAAAGGATAGCGTGATCATAACTAGTAATCTGTATGCTGCTTCTTTTCTCTTATGCTTGCTCATACCCCAATTAGTTGTTCTTAGGTTTTCTCTTTTTTCCTTTTAATTCTCACTAACAATTTATTTTCCAAAGTTGAAATTTGTTTTTCTTGTGACTATTCTCTTTTTAATGCTACTTCCTTACCTCTTCCTGTTAAATTTGATGTATTTCTGTACCAAACTATTAAAGAAAACATGTGTTCAACCTTTCCCTGACTAGTTCAGATAAGAGTGAGATTTGTGTAATTTCTGCTTCCTCCACCATTCTTCTATGTATAATCCTCTTCTCATTTACTCAGATTATGAGAACTAGCAATTTTCATCTTCTTTCTCCTTCCCTCACATATTCCTCTTTCCTTATATGTTTTCCCCTTTCAAGATCCTCAAACAAAAAAGATGCTTCATCTTAATTCTTCTCTGATTTTAGGAAATATTAGGGTTCTTTATAGACAATTGTTTTTTTACCTCCTGTTTGAATCTAAGTGTGTCATCAGCATATAACCCCTTCTTATTGCTTACATATATTTACAACATCATAGTTTTCCTTGACTCAAATTATTTTTTTTTTATTAAAAGCTTTTTATTTACAAAACATACGAGTGATTTTTCTACATTGACCTTTGCAAAAACTTTTTTTTCCCCGAGCTTTTCCCCTCATTCCCCCCACCCCCACCCCTAGATGACAGGTAATCTAATACATGCTAAATATGATAAATTATATGACAAATCCAATACATGTATACATATCTATACAGTTATCTTACTGCACAAGAAACATCAGATCTAGAAAGAGAAGAAGAAAAAAAACAACCTAAGAAGGAAAACAAAATGCATGGAAATATTCACAGAAAGCGTTAAAATGCTGTGTTGTGGTCCGTACTCAGTTCCCACAGGCCTTTCTCTGGATGTATATGACTATCTTCATCGCTGAACAATAGGAACTGGTTTGAATCACATCATTGTTGAAGAGAACCATGCCCATCAGAATTGATCATCATATAGTCTTGTTGCTGTGTATAATGCCCTCCTGGTTCTGCTGATTTCACTGAGCATCAGTTCATGCAAGTCTCTCCAGGCCTCTCTAAAATCATCCTGCTGGTCGTTTCTTACAGAACAATAATATTCCATAACATTCATATACCATAATTTATTCATCCACTCTCCAATTGATGGGCATCCTTTCAATTTCCAGTTTCTTGCCACTACAAAAAGGGCTGCCACAAACATTTTTGCACATGTGGGTCCCTTTCCTTCCTTTAAAATCTCTTTGGGATATAGGCCCAGTAGAAACACTGCTGGGTCAAATGGTATGCACAGTTTGATAACTTTTTGAGCATAGTTCCAAATTGCTCTCCAGAATGGTTGGATCGGTTCACAGTTCCACCAACAATGTATCAGTTTGACTCAAATTAGAATTTTAAAGTGTCTACTCAATTTTTCTCTTTTCATCAGGTGTTTTTGAGTTTTCTTTGACATTAAAAGTTCCTGTTTATCCCTTATTATTGTCTTTAGCTTTGTAGGGTAAATTATTGTTGGTTGTATGCTAAAAAATAGAAGCATATTGTATTCTAACATTTTCTCACTATTATGGTAGTAGCTACCAAATCTGATGTGATTCTGACTATGCTTTTTTGTTGCTTAGACTTTTTTTTCTGATTATTTGCAATTTTTTCTTTGACCTAGAAGCCTTAAATTAAGAGTTTCTATCTTTTTTAAAAAAAATAAATTAAACAGTAGATTATTTTTTCTATCATTTTATTTTCCTGTTCCAATAGATCTAGGGAGTTATCATTTTTATATCTTGAAATAATAACCACTTTGGTTTTATTTTTTGAGGTTTCAAAATGTCATGGCTTTTTTTGCATAATGGCTTTTAATATCTGATGATTCTTAAGCTAGCTTTTCTTGACCTTTTTTCAGGTCAGTTCTTTAAAAAAGTATATATTTTATTTTTTTTTTTTTGTTTTTTCAATCTTTGGATTTTGTTCTAAAATTGCTGTTTGTTCCATTCCAATTTTCAGGGTGTCTATTATTCCAATAAAATTTTATACCTTATGTTCTAAACTATTCATTCTCTTTCCCTGTAATGATGTTTAATCTCTTTAATTTTTCCAGATAATATTGTGGCCAAGCCACAATTTCCTCTAAGGCTTTGTTTGTACTTGTGGAGTAGTGACTGTTTTCTTCCAAGTTTTGTCTTTTGGGTATCTTTGGATGCATAATCCATAATGTTACTTAATATTGTTTAAAGTCTTCTGTTTATTCGTATCTCTAGTAGCCAATTTAGAACTTTGTATTAGGGTCACAAACCCTTGGTTAGGGTCATCAAACTTGAGTGTCCTTACCTTGATTTCCTGATTTCTTGCTTCTGGCTTTCATTTTCTTTGTTGTGTCTCTGTTATGAGTTCTGTCAGATTTTAGCTCTTTCCTCCTACTATTTTTTAGGTTCAGAATTCTGAGTTTTTTAGTATGTGCTATGACATCTGAGATTGAATGGTGTGAACTTTCTTCTAGTATCCTTGGGGCTTTCAGGCAAAGAGCTTTTGACATCCCACCCTATATGTGTAGATATGTGATCACATTATTTGGGGGTTTGGTTCACCTTGGAACTTCCTTGTGTGAATACTACAGTTTTTCTGCTTCTAGGTATGAATATGGTGAACTTTAGGAAAAATAGGAAGATTTAGTAAAATAGTGGATTTGGAGTTAGATGATCTGGGTTTATATTCCAGCTTTGCCAATGCTTAGTACTAGTACATATTTAATAGTAGAACTTAATAATGTTTATTTATTGACTGATTGACTGACCATCAATAGATTCATTGACCATCTCTTGTCTACCCTAGAAAGCTCCTGGCTTATTTGTGAATTCTTATATTGATTTTACTCTCAACCCTATAATAAAGTCTTCAGGTTTTTTTATGAAGTTCTGAACTACACAAAGGAATTTAATATAGTTTATTCCTCCAGAAATGGATTGCAATTTTTTTCTTCGGAGTCTTTTGTATCCTAATGGATTATCATATTGATCAGAATAGCCATTATTACATCATTGCTGTTACTGTGCAAATGACCTTCTCACTCCACTTTTTCATTATTTTGCATGGTTTTTTCCCCTGAGGCAACTGGGGTTAAGTGACTTGCCCAAGGTCACACAGCTAGGTAATGTTAAGTGTCTGAGAGCAGATTTGAACTCAGGTCCTCCTGACTTCAGGGCTGGTGCTCTATCCACTGGGCCACCTAGCTGCCCCTATTTTGTATAAGTTTTGCTATGTTTTTCTAATTATTTATAAAACAACAATTCTTTATCACAATCATATGTCACAATTTGCCCAGCTATTCTCCAACTAAAGAACATCCCCTCAATTTCCACTTCTTTGCCACCACAAAAGAGAATTGCTATAAATATTTTTTGTACATATAGGCCCTTTTCCCTTTTCTTTGATCTTTTTGGGATGCAGACCTGTTAGCTATATTTCTAGGTCAAAGGTTATCTATAATTTTATAGCTCTTTAGAGATGTTGTTTTGTGGGATGGTTGGACTACTTCATAACATCATTGGCACTTCATTAATGTACCCATTTTTCCTCCTCCCCTTCAGCATTTGTCATTTCTCATAAGTGTGAGGTGGTAGCTCAGTTATTTTAATTTGGTTTTCTCTAATCAATAGTGATTTAGAATATTTTTCATAATACTATAGACATTTTTAATTTGTTCTTCAGAAAATTACCTATTCATATCCCTTGATTATTTATCAGATGGGAAATGGCTCTTTGATAAATCTGTCTCAGTTCTAAATATACTTGAAAAACAAGGTACATATCAAAGAAACTTGCTATAAAATGTTTTGATATTACTTTAATATTATAGTACATTTTAGCAAAGTGTAATTTCCCTAATTATCTCTTTTAATTTTGTCTAGTTTTGCTTTTTTCTTTATCTGAAATCGTGATTGTTACCCTTGCCTTTTTCACTTCATCTGAAGCGTAATACTCATTTTTAACTCTGTGTGTGCCTTTCTGTTTTAAGTATATCTTTTGTACATGACATATTATTAGAATCTAGTTTCTGATCCATTCTGCTCTCTGCTTCCATTTTATGAGTTAGCTCACCTCATTCATATTCACAGTTATGATTACTTACTGTATATTTATCTCCATCTTATTTTCTTCTGTTTGTCCTTATATCTTTATTTTTACTTCATCTCTTCTCCAAAGTCTGACTTACTTCTGACCACTCCATTCCTTAATTCTTCTTTTTTATCCCTCCTATATCTTTTATCCCCTTTCCCTCCTATTTCCTTATTAAGATAGATTACTATACTCAACTGATTGTGTGCATATATATATGTATATATGTTGTACATATATACATATATATGTTTGTGTGTGTATGTATATATATATGTGTATATATATATATATATATATTCCCAAGGATGTCTCAGTATCCCTTTTTGTTATCATGCCTAGAGGTTTGAAATCCTATACCACCTGTTTGTCTTGGTGGTATTATTTTCATGCATTACAGACCACAGTGTTTATATGGATATCTTTGTGGTTATTTATTGCTTCCCATATCGCTATTCTCTGTTCATTTTTTTCCAAAGAAGTGCCAAATGGTCTTACCATACACCCTTGGGAGCTGTTCCTGCCTAACATTACTTAAATGTGTCAGAAAATCAGAGAATTGGATGAGAAGGAGTCACGGATGCCATAACAAGTAGACAATGACTGCAGGATTCCACAATTGTTTTGTTCAATCTAAATGGACTATATTATCTCTTCAAAATGTTTGCTACAATGAAAAACTAAATCTATCTTGGCACTGTAGGAAAATTTCAAGCTTATATAGTAAGCTTTTATATAAAACAGATAAATTGGATTAAGGATTTGTCTGATTGTTCTGGAATTCAGGATGTTAGCACACCAAGAAAGGAATCTGTGAAACCATGAAGGTAGAGTCATATTTGTATCACTAGAGAACTTAGTGGGCTTATCCAGTGTACTTAGCCGATTTGTATAGAAGAAGTAAGAGGAACATTATTAGTGCAACAACTACAATCCCCTTCCGGAATTCTTTTAGGGATGGGAGCATTTTCAGACAGCACTAATTGGACATAGAGCTTCTGGAAGTTATAAGTTTATCAAACTTTCCTATTTAAATGGAACCCCAGCAAGGGCAGAAATTCTGGGGCATTAATTTGGCAATAATAGATTTACTAATTCCTTTTATGTCTTGGTGCTTTCTTTTCATTGCTTTGCTATGTTAACATAAGGTAGGAAGTTCCAGTCTTTCCCAAACTATCCTCTCATCAGAAAATAGAAAAGGATGTAAGAGAAGAGGTTGAAGAAGAATGAACTTTAAAGTTTGCCTCTGTAAACAGACTAGTTAAGGGGACTATGAGCAGTAAACCTTTATTAAGCACTTACTATGTGCTAGATATTGTGCTAGTCCCTGGAGACACTAATACAAAGAATGAAACAATAAACTTCAGGGAGCTTTACATTCTTATATTCATACCTTCTGATATATTTAATTTACAGGGATTTAGAGAGATATCCAGTTGTTTTTCAAATAGAATCTTCTTCAACAAGCATTTATTAAGCACTTACTATATGTCAGGCATTGTTAGGCTTGAGGGATACAATGATGAAAAACTACCCCTCTTCAAGGAAATATCTTTTATCAGTGAATTATCACATGTAGGCTGATAGGTATGTATTAAGGGGAAAAGTTACTCTAATAACTAGCAGAATCAGGAAAGGCTACATATTGAAGGTAGCACATAAACTGACCCTTGAAGAAGAGATTGTAAGAGGAAGAGGTGAGGAGCAATGGGAGAGAGCATACAAAACCATTTTGGTTACATCTGAAAGTAAGTGAAAGGGAGTAATGTGTAATGAGTCTGAAAAGGTAAGTTGGTCCAGATTTAGGACAATGCTAAGTTGAGAGTTCTGTATTTTATTCTAGGGATAATAGAGAGTTGTTGAAGGATCTTGAGCAGAAACATGATTAGACTTATATTTTAGGAAGATTATTTTTTGAAATATCTTGTTTTCACTATGTGTATATGTGTATATATCTATACACTTTTAAAATTAAGTACCAAGAATCTCCATTCTGCATTAAAAAATAGGTCAATGATAACAATTCAATATATGACTCTAAAATGTATGCAAAATCCCATTTTTTCTACCTCCTCTATATTATAGTTGCTCATCTCATTGCTCATCTCATATTGATATAAAATGGCCTGTATGCATTATAAAATGGACAATATGTGTTTTCATAATAATCCTGTGAAGTAAGAAGTATAAATATTTTGTCATCCATCCAAGCTTAAGCTCTGTTTTACATTGAATTCATTATGACTAGATTCTCTCTTGGAGACCTCTTATAAAGTATATCTATTCCTTTGGGATTTCTTCTTGAAACATTAGAATTTGCCTTCTATCTAAGTTGCCACATAAAAATTAAAAAAGATCCTTATTTCCCAATAATTGAGAAGAAGCCAATGAGATACTCAATGTGGAATAGCATTTATTTAACTTTGGGGCAACTATTTGGCATAGTGGCATTTTCTCCCATCTTCATGAATTTAAATCTGGCCTCAGCTATCTACTGTGTTCTTTGGTCAAATAACCCTATTTGTCTCAGTTTCCTCATCTGTAAAATGAACTGGAGAGAAAAAAAAGAAAACTGCTCCAGTGTCTTTGCCAAGAAAACCCCAAATGAGATCATGAAGAATAACAACAAATTATTTTATTTTAGCCAAAAAAAAAATCCCATGCATGATTTACATCTGAGCCCATAAACCATCAGGGATTAAAGGACCTCCACCTTCCCTAGAGAATAAGGTGACTCTCTAGACTTATATAGAAATACTTTGGACTCTCCTCTACTTCTAAAGGAAAAAAGAAATTAGTTTTAACTACCTTTTCAATGAGTGCTCCATCTTAGGGACTTTTTAATAGTTTTCCAGTCTTTTAGTACTATCCTGGGTGAGCCACCCTCCATCCCCTTTACAAAGCAAGAGAATATATTTGGGGGTTAAAATAAATGACTTCTGCTTTCCCTCTTTAATAGCAACATCTTCCTTTTTCAAAATAATAAACAGGTCTTAAGAGAGAGCCTAGTTCCAATCCCTATTTAGATAGAAGGTAAACACTTTCATTTAACAAATAAACTAAATAAAATTAATATGCTATTCTTTAATATACAAAGATTATCCTGTTGATCTACCGTAAATAGAGAAGGAATGTGCACAAAACCACAGAATCTCAGAACTGAAAAAAGACCTTAGAGGGGATGTACTTCCAGACAAGTGGTTATTCATTTTTTTAAAGTCCTCCCATGAGGAGGAATCCACTTCCTCTTGAGGCAACCTATTTTACTTTTGGATTGCCCTAATTGTTAGAAAATTCTTCCATACTTCAAGTCTCAATAGGCTTCTTTGCTATTTTTATTCAGTCCTCCAACTTCTGCCCTCTGGGACAGTTTGTATTAATTCAAAACATAGTTGTCTTTCATTAAATATAATGGAATACTATTGTGCTGTAAGAAATAATGCAGGAGATGGTTTCATCAATACTTGGGGGGACTTTTATCAATTGATGTGGAGTGAAGTTAGCAAAAACAGAAGACAGTTTATACCATAATAACTATAAAACTCTATAAAATTTTATATATATAAATCACTGACTTTGAAAAACTAATCCCTTTAGTTTCAAATGGCATACATTTTTTTTTATTGAGTAGCAGGAGATAAAGGTCAGAATGGAGAAGGTGGGCAACTACTTAGGGTGTAAAATGTGTGGTGGGGTACAATGAGGAGTGCTTTTTCAAAGCAGAAGCTGCTAGGTCCTGTGTGATCCTAATTGTGGCTCCCCGATATTTAAATTGTTTCTTTCTGGCTTCTAGTAATATCTTTTCTTTGGTGTGATAGTTCTGGAATTTAGCCACATTATTTCTGGGGGATTTAATTTTTGTGTTTCTTTCAGGAGGTGATCGGTGTATTGTTTCAAGGAGTATTTTGCCTTCTGGGTCTAAAATATCAGGGCAGTTTTCTTTTATGATTTCCTGGAAGATAGTGTCTAGGTTCTTTTTTTCATCATGGCTTTCAGGAAGCCCTATAATCCTTAGATTGTCTCTCCTAGATCTATTTTCCAGGTCTGTTGTTTTTCCTAGGAGATATTTCATGTTTTTCTCTATCTTTTCATTTTTTTGTTTTTGTTCGACTGATTCTTGAAGTCTTGATGAATCATTCATTTCCAATTGTTCGATTCTAATTTTTAATGTCTTATTTTCTTCAGTTACTGTTTTTAGTTCCTTTTGCAATTGACCATTTACATTTTTTTGTTCATTGCATTCTTTTTCCATTTTTTCTATTTTATTTTGCAGTGATCTCATTTCGTTTCCCCGTGTTTCTTCTAACTCTCTTTTAAGATTTTTTATGTAATCTTCAAAGAAAGCCTTGTGACATGGAGACCAGTCTATGTCTCTTTTTGGGGCTTTTTCTGGAGTTGCTTTACCTTTAGGGGCCTCAGGATTTGAGGTCTGTTCTTCCCTCTCTCCATAAAAGTTGTCTATGGTGAGAGCTCTTTTTGTTTTTTTTTATTCATTTTTTTTTTAAAGGTGTGGGGTCTGTTTAAGGCAAAGGTGGGACAGCTGCTTTAATTTGCCCTGGGGCAGTTCTGCTGATTGAGTTATTTCAAGAACTGGGCAGTTCTGCTGATGAGGAGTGCTTTTTAGCTTTACTTTTTATAAATGTGCATATTTTATTTACCATAAAATTTTGTTACATGACCTTCAGGCATTATTTTGTGATGAGTCAAGATATATTTAGATTGAGGAAAATGGGAATTTTTTGAATCTTGCTTAGGGTGAACATGTGCTTTATTCTAATTCAACTGGGTATAAAGGAAGTTTTAGAAGTCAAAGAAGGTTTCAAAAAAAGAGAAGCAAGAAATAGTTAAAGGAATGCGTCCAACTTGATACACATAGAATATAGATGTTAGGAGGTAGGGTTAAAGGTTAAGGACAATTAAGAATATTAGTAGTGATATCAGTGCTTATCAGAAATAAGACTTAGACTTCTGGTAGAAGGAGAAAAAGGAGAAGGGAATATAAACAAATAAAAACACTTTGCAAAATTAATGGACCAATGGGTGCAGTTTTACTCAGCCAGTGAACATTTATTAAGCATTACTATGTGTCAAGCATTATGCTAAGTACTGAAGACACAAACAAAAGTAAAAGACAATCCCTGTTCTCAAGAAGGTCATAGTCTAATGGGGGAGATAACATGCAAAAATTATCTAGAAGAAAGCTATGTACAAGATAAAGTGGAGATAAGCATTAGAGGGAGTTATCAATGTGTTTTTAATATAGTTTTAATTTTTAATATTTTTATTTTTTCCAGTTACGTTTAAAACAATTTTGGGGGGATTTGTTTTTAAAAGTTTGATTCTCTCCCTTCCTCCCCATCTCCACATCCTATTAATTTGACATATAATAGGGAGCTATGTAAAACATTTCCATAAAAGTCACGTTGTGAAAGAAAACATAGATTCCCCCTTCCAAAAAAATCCTCAAGAAAAATAAAGTTAAAAAAATAGTATGTTTCAATCTTTCTCTGTGTATGGATAGCACTTTTCTCGATATGTTTTTAAAAGAAATAAATAATGTAAATAAACCATGCTAGAACTTAGAATATCTCCATATTTTAAGCAGTAATTCAGGAGTTCAGCCTGTGGACCCAGTAGGACTTTCTTAGAATTGCACCTCAAAAAACAACTAAGTGAGCCTCAGGTTAGAGTTTCTGCTTAGAAGCATAGCTTTTAGTTTTGTTCCAGATGCTATATATGACAGGTGAAATCTGAAAATTTTTATCCATTTCTCTTGTAGGTCAAGTAAAATGTGGCTTACTGATGAGGGAGGGGGGGTTCCCTGTTTTAATAGACTGGGATATTTCTCAACTAAGTGCGAGGGTGTTTCTGAGGAGCAGCTAGGAAGGGCAGAACTGCATAATATTTGATGTTTCAGGTTCTATTGTCAAAATGTAATCTCTTTATTTAGCCAAAGACTTTGATTTCCATTAAAAAGTCCCAAGAGTGATAAAATTTAAGGTGCCATTAATCATTTATTTCTTAGTGGAAATTAAGAGTATGAGGGCAGATTTTGATATGGAGTGAAAGAGAAAATGCTCAAACTTGCTGGGAGGAAAGAGAAGAGATACCAAGAAAGGAAAAAGACAATGAGAAAATGAACCTATTTTCTTTCCTAGCAGTATTTCTTCAAGTAATATTTATTAAGTATCTTTTCAAGGTCTTGTAGCAGATGCTATGGGATCATCAAGAGGTATAAAATATGGCCTCTTACAACCTTAGTAGGTGATATAAGACATGTAGAAACATAAAACATTTGTGTGATCTGCCATAGTATTACAGAACTTTAGAGGTCCAATCTCTTGACATATCTGTGAACCTATTATATCCTTTTGTAGAATGTAAGCATCTTGAGGACAAGGACTGTTTCACTTATACCTCCTACCTCTTGGCACATTTCTTTATATAGAGTAGCAGCTTAAATTTTTGCTGAATTTAAGGATCTCTTATTTTCAGTGGTCAGGGTAAGCTTCATGGAGAAAGAGTTTTGTGGTATTTATAGTTGGTAGAAATCTTAGAGAGAATCAAGTCCAACTGCCTCATTTTATAAGTGATAAAACTGAGACAGAGATTAAGAGATCTGTTCCACATTGCATATATAATCATAAGCAGAATAGACTGTATTCAACCTTCATGGGCCATAATCATTTTATAATTGAGGAGATGGAAACCCAGGTTAGGTAAATGGTTTATTGAAGATCAGATAGGCAGTAAAGGTCAGAACTTGGGATTGGATCCTCAATTCCTAGCAGATTGCTAGATTATGCTTTCTATAAAAATTAAAATTATTTTTTCATGTTAAAGTAGTTTATCACTGGTCCTAAAACATTTTAGAGCCAAATGTATATTTGGGTATCCTGATGCTGCTTTTAAAATGTTTTATAAAAGTATAATGATAGCAATTTATTTTAAAATATTTTTATTAAAGCCTTTTATTTTCAAAACATATGCATGGAAAAATTTTCAACATTGACCCTTGCAAAACCTTGTGCTCCAAATTTTCCTCCCTTCCCCTCACCTCCTCCCCTAGATGGCAAGTAATCCAGTATGTGTGAAGCATGGTAAAAATATATGTTAAATCCAATATATGTATATGTATTTATACAGTTATCTTGCTGTACAAGAAAAATTGGATCAAAAAGGAAAAAAATGAGAAAGAAAATAAAATGCAACCAAACAACAACAAAAAGAAAGAAAAAGCTATATTGTGCTCCACACTTAGTTCACGCAGTCCTTTCTCTAGGTATAGATGGCTCTCTTCATCACAAGATCACTGGAACTGGCCTGAATCATCTCATTGTTGATGTCCATCAGAATTGATCAGATGATAGCAATTTATTGGGATAACAATAATTATTTATAAAAATAAAAATCACATAAAATTATAATTTTTTTTACAAATTCTATGTATTTAAAAGTTAGAGTGGCAGTTCACCTTAATTTAACAAAGCATTTATTAAGTTTTTTATTATGTACCCAAAACTAGACCCAGTGAAAACACAAATAAAAATGACAACAGTGAATGTACATTCTATTCAATAAGGGTAAATAAGCAAATAAATAAATAAATGATGTTAAAATAAACAAATGAAAATGATGCATCCATTTGGTTACGTTGATGTAAGGTTAATATTTTATTAGGAAATAGGGAAAGGAATAAACATTTAAATAGACCTACATGTATTAGGCAATGTACTAAAAGCTCCTTTACAAATATTATCTCATTTAAAGTATTCTTTTAGCTGTTGTGATAAGAATGAATGGGTAACTCTGGTCAGCTTTTGAACTAGTAATTATGTATATACATATAAATATGTGTGTGTAAGTGCCTGTATGCATGCATGTGTCTGTATAGATGCAATATATGTATTTACACATACATAGAATGATATATTTCATCTATACAGTACACATATACATGTACACATATATTACATATGTATTACACACATACACTTATACACATATGTATTTAGTTTTTTATAGCTTCTTGTTACGTTAAAAAGTAATATAAGCTGCCCTTGTTAAACTTGAGGAGTGATTTCAGAGATTTGAAAAAAAAACAAAACAACTTTCTGGTAATTGTGCTTCCTTGGGATTTTCTATGTGATTGATCAGATTCTGATTACTCAATCATTCGCATTATTTCTTTCCTAATTAATTAAAACCATTTCCCAAACATACAGTTCCTCCTTCAGATAAATGTGATATACTTGAGTGGCAATGGTGGAGAGATGAAGATAAATCCCACTAGCTCCACCCTCAGAGAAATTATAATCTAGCAATTTGGTGGTAGGGTTAGGGCAGAACTCCAATTCTGGAGTATGGAAAGAAAGTAAATGGAAAACTTGCTTCTTTTTCTTTTTGCTTTCTTTTGTGTTTCAGCTAAAGAAATTTGAGTCTTTTGAAATAATAAAATGACTACTAATCTAGAAATTTTCCTCTGCATTTTGTTGCAGTTATATTGCAAAACAGCCAAGGTTAGAGACCATCATTGAAGATGACCTGGAAGGATACGTGGGGCTGAAAAATCTGTGAGTGTTCAAATTGCTAACTTCTGTCCCAGATATTTTTGGTTTTGTTTTTGTTGTAATTCATGCTCATTGAATACTAACACTTCCTTAATTTGTTTCTGTAGAACGGTGGTGGAATCAGGACTAATAATGGTGGCTCATCAGGCCTTTCTGAAAACCCCTAATCTGCAGTACATGTGAGTAAGAACTAATTCTGTGGTTTTCTGGGATATGATGGATACACCTCTTTCCTAGCCTTGGTTTTCCTTGTATTTCTCCCAATCAATTTCTTAAAACATTTTTTTTGTTGGGGGTGGGAGGGGAAGAAAAATTAGCATAGCTGTGATAATGACCTACAAACATCTGTTCTTATTTCATTATATTTTGGAGAACATACTAGAAGGGCATTAGAAGCAGCCTGTTTATTCTCCTTCTTGAACTTCTGGGTCATTTCCATGTTGTACTGAGCCAAAGCCAATTGGCAGAGTCTCATGTGAAAGCTGTTTCCCAATAGAGGCTCCTTGATTCTTTCTCCCTGGAATCTTTATATGTTCCTTGGAAGAAATCAGCCTTCTTGCATTGCGGGAGAAATTGACTTGGAGCATTTCCTACAGCTAATGGTCATTCCTCCGCACTGGGCTTTTCACAACTACCTTCATTTTCCTAGAACGACCTGTAGTACATTGATAAACGAGGAGGGGAGAATCAATCAAGAAGGTTTGTAGGCTCATTAATAAGACTGAGTGCTTTGGCCAAGTCATGTTGATGTGTAGCTGACTGTTGTGAAATATAAATATTATAGAAAATGGAAGCTATTTACAGGGTGTTTACTGCCTTTTCCTGTTAGATGATGGTCTAGAGTCAGTAAGTTATGGTTTTCCCTGTGAAGTTTCCTCAGTGATACAGAGATTTTTCCCTCTATGATCAGATTGAAAATGTCTTTTCCCTTTGGAAAACTTATTATTACCACATCCTGGTTTTTAAAGTAGCAGAAGTTGCTTTTAATGATACTTCTTGACTTCCTCATTTCCAATTTTACCTATACCCATGTCAAATTATTTTTGGAAGATGGATGAATATAAACTAATTTAAGTTTATGCTATGCAGATAACATATACCAGCCTCTTACTTTTATTTTGGTTTTCTGTTTTGTCCAGATCTGTGATTTTATTGGTGTAGGTAGTGATGTCAAACTCAAATAGAAATAGGGGTTACTGAACTATACAAAAAGATCCCTGAGGGTTGCATATTGACTAAGAAATCTACATTTTATTGTACTGTATTTTATTTTGTTAAATATTTCCCAATTACATTTTAATGTAATTAATTTATGTATTTAATTAATTATGTAATTAATGTAATTTAATATCTGTTTTGGGTCCACTCTGGAGTATTTGGGGGCATGTGTTTGATAGTTCTGATGTAGGGAACTACCAAATGAGGATACCCTTTCTACCAATATAGAGCAGCAAATGTTTTATAATTTATTGTTTTAGAGAGTTTACCTTGGGTTATGAGAGATTAAGTCAATTTCTCAGGGTCACAATTCTAATATTTATCAAAGGAAGATATTGAACCCAGAGCTTTCTGATTCAGAGTCCAGCTTTAAATTATGTTTTAGGGAGTGATACTTAATATGGAACTATTAGAGGAAGGTTGGAGGCTGAGTCATTTGCAGATTAATAATCTCTTAGATTACATTGACCAAATGTTTTATGGGCTTTTGTTTTTGTATGGCAACATTGATTTTATAAAGCCAAATATCACAACTTCATTCATATTTTGTAGGAGTCAGAGAAAATGATGCTTCTTTGAAAATGAAGTTTATAGTATTAATACATAAAATAGAAAGTAAACAGTAAGATAAGACCAAGGAACTTTATTAACACATTTCCTCTGAATACATTTTGGCAGCTGCTCTGCCATCATTTGCCTGTACACATCTGATATCTGCGTAGGCCTTGATAACATAAACAACAGATTAGCTGGATAGAAAGAAAAGTCAGAATGCTCTAATACAATCACTTAAGTGTAATTAATAGCCTCAATAGTTGGGTTCTGGAATTTTCATTACAACTGACCTTAGACCCAAATTACTCAACAGTGCTATTTAACTAGCTGTTTTGCCACACACATCACTTTTTCTAGAATAGTGATTCATAAGCTGAGATCTATGGCTAACAGTAGTGGGCTTATTCGTTCTGCTGACCGGTAAATCCACTTCATCTCACAGGGGCTGGAAGGGACCTTGGAGGTTATTGCACTTAAACTGCCTCTTTTTACATATAGGGAAAAGAGGCCTACACAAGTCACATATTTATTCTGGGACTCATTAATGTATGAGGCTGAATTCAAACTCTGATCTTCTTGAATTTAAGCCCATCTTCCTGCTGCTATGTTCTTTATTTGTTAAAATATTGTGATTATTAGTTCTATGTTATATTTTTTCCTTAGCAATATAAAACAATGATCAGAGCAGTAAAATGCATGAAGTGGTCTTTATATGACTAAAATGTATCTAAAGAATTTTTTACAGCCCTTCAAAGAGTTTGCATTTTAAAGTAGAAAATTTAGTAAGACAGAGATGTATCTTAAAGGGCCAATATAGGGAGGAATGAATATTTTTTAAAATGATCAAGATTATTACTATTCTTAAAGATTTGATCTTCCTTTCTCAGGCTGCAAGCACAGTGGCCATTCATAGACCAGATGCTAATATTGATTGGTGTGGAAGTTTTAACTTGATCTATTTTTCTGACCTGAACCAATTTGTCTTTTCTCAGGCAGTCTGGTGGCCCTTTGTTCCCAGAAGTTCACTACACTTGGGATTTAGTGATGATATCTCATCAGCTTTAGTCCTATTTTACCTCAGAATTCTCTAACTCAAAGCTACTCATTAGCCTCAGACTTTCCTGGCAGTAGGGGTTACAGGTGTGCACCAACATGCCCAGCTAAGGAATTGAATTTATCTCAAATTCACTGAATAAACTACAAATATTCTACTAATAATAGTAATTTTTTCAATTATATAAGGAACCAAGCAGCAAGATTATAAAAATAAGAAAAAATAGTGGAAAGTATTATGTATGTACATGATGCAAGATGTTTTTCATTGATGAAAACAACATTAAAAATAAAGCCTATAAGTTTGGGAGAAGAGGAAGATCCATTTAAATTATGAGTGCACAGATCTTAGCAACCTTTGATGTAAATGGGAGGGTAAAGCCAAATGTGTTGGCTTCCTTAGAATAGGACGTACCACTGAGGGCAGGGACCATTTCTCTCTTCGTCTGTACATCTCCAATGTTTAGTGTTATTGCTGTTTGCACTTTGTGTTCAAAAATGACCAATGACATCAGGAGCCAATTTCTTGACTTAAAAGTGAATTGGATTTAAGTAAAGCAGGGCTGTGCAAAGTTATCAGCCCACAATCTCCTCCAGTTATGAGAGTCCACTGGCAAGACATCCACCAGGACAACTGGAGATGTCTCCAGATGAAGTGGAGTACCTTGGCTTTTTTAAGTTAAGGTCTTTCCCAGGTCTCACTTTGTCTGAAGCCCCAAAATTTAGTACAATGTTATGACATGAGAGGAGCCTAATAAATGCTTGTTTAATTGAATTAGCATCCTTGTGGCACAAATTATATTGCCACCACTGGATAACTTTGTAAGGTAGTGTAGGTTAGGCACAGTGAGAGACAAATGTGTAATTAAGAAACTTGAATATTTTACAGTACTAGTCAGAGAATTTCATTAGCAACTTGAAAATCAATTAATCAATCAATAAACACTTATTAAGTATTTACTGTTTGCCAGGCATTGTGCTGATGACTGGGGATGCAGAAAGAACTAAAAAAAAAAAAATCCAACAGACTTGCCCTCAAGGAGCTTACCATATAATGAGAAACAGAACATGCAAACAAATATATGCAAAGCACAAAAATATACCCAAAAATATATACAAAGCAAATTGTATAAAGACTAAATGGGAAATCATTAATGGAGGGAAAGCACTAGAAAGATGAGATTTTGGCTGAGATGTGGACCAGGGAAGCCAGTAGGTGGAGTTGAAGAGGGATAGCATTCTAGAAATGGGGACAGCTAGAGAAAATGCCTGGAGCTAAAAACATATACTTAAGACATTTCAATCCAAATTATATCTTGGAGGAATGCAAATTGGATTCTTCCCCCCCTCCCTTTTCTGCTCTCATGTTTGGCATATTACAGTAATTGGCCAGGGTATTTGTAGTCATGCTTGCTTTCAGGATGGAAGCACTACATGAAGATAACTTGATAATTTTTTTTTTTTTGGTCGCTGGAATCCATGCCAGAATCCCAAAACTAAGTATAATTTCAAGGGTTTATGAATAAAGCTAGTAATCTTGTTTTAGAGAGACCTTTCAGAAGGTGCTAATTAATTATCTCATTAGGGTAAGATATTTTCTTTCTATGTGCGTCTCTCTGTCTCTTGTCACTCTCTGCCTCTCTCCTTCCATCCGTTTCTTTGCATCTCTCTCTTTCTGTATTCCCTATCCCCTTTCTCTTTTGCTTTTGGCCATAATAATAAGTATAGTTCATAAAAATCATATCATTCTTTGGCCCATGATACTAATCTGCACTGTACTTTTGGCAACTCTACAGAATGTGCTATTCTTATTGCTTCTATTACCTAGTGGATTCTCAGCAGATAATAAGAACTTTAGGGGGAAAAAACAGCCTTTCTCTCATTCTCTTGCTTTTTAAACACCTTCTCTAGAAGTCTGATTTTGTAGAGGAAAAACAATTTTAATGAAAAATAAAAAAATGCCTCTGTCCTATAGATCAAGAAAAAGCCAGACAGGCTTTTCAAGTTCATTTGGTCAAGGGAAAGCAACTCTTAATTCCTTTTTAAAACATAAATAAATAAAATAAAATAAAATGGAAGAAAAGTTTTACATAAGCCTATTTTGCATTTTTCTTGTGAGTTTTTTGCAAATAATTATTTGCAAATAATTTGGAGAGAAAAAAATACAAACTCATTAGACACTGGAGTGCTTGGTGTGGTGTGTGAATAGTATTATTGTAGAATTAAGTGAAAAATGGACATACCACCAAATTTTACCTGTGCATGAACTTAGCAAAGTCAGCATCTGAACTTTTTATACATTCTTGTCTAATGAAATATTTAAGCTGCCATTTTCTTTATGCTTCACCTGCAGAAGTGGCCCGGATAGTTAATATCTTAATATTCATAGACATAAGCCACTTATTAGCATCTATATTTTATTACTTTGTAGGAAATTCATTGTTCAGATCGCCATCATCTAGAGAGCAGTCTAATTTTATCCATAAAATACTGTCAGAATCAATGCCAATGGTGATATTTAGAGTGATGAAAGGCTACAGCTCAGATCTCTTCATAACTGGAAGAGATTGTTTTATGAGGCACAAGATCCAGTTACTTGTCCTTAGAAGCATTCAGGCAGAGGCTAGATGCCCACTGGGGTTAGATACTATCGTCTTGTTTTAGGATGTATGGATAAATTGTACTGAGTTGGACAAGTCTTCCCAAGTCTTTTCTCCAACAAAATATTCAACATTTCCATAATTCACCAAGTTTTGATCAGGAAACATGCTAATATTCCAAGAGGTATAACCAAGTATAAGAAGGAAAGATGGATGGTTAGATAGCATTTGTAGGTATAGAGAGCTGGCCTTCCAAAACCTGGCTTCAGGGCCTGACTCTGATCCATACTGACTAGGGGACTCTGGGTAAATCAATACCCCAGACAACTTTCTAAGATGAAAAGTTATAAATATTCATAGTGTAATATTTGCCAGGAGTATATTAAAGCCTTTTCAGACTGATTTAGAAGTCAATTGTTAAATTTTTGGTGGATATGAGCATTCACATGTTAGAAATCAGCAAATGTTACAAAGTAGGAAATTATTCTCTTTCCTCTCTTCCCATTGTCTAGACTTGAAAAAGTGATGGAGAAAGTGTGAATATTGCCTATTAATCCAGAGAGATGATTGTTAAAGATTTACCAGCACACCACTGACATTCCTGTAGTTTGTACTCATAAAGAACAGATCTGATCCCCCCCTCCCCATCAAAAACAAAAACAACCTCCCAACTTTGGGACCTCTTGGCTATTTTAGTACAATGTAATTACTGATTTTTAAAATAAACATTGTTTGCTTTCATTTAATTCTCACATACATGCCCAGAGCTCTAAAATTTGGATGTGCTTTATATAAAACAAAATTTCAAATTCACAAAGTGGATTAGCAGTCAAAGATAGTATTTCAAAATTCATCCCTCTGCCTCCTATGCCTTAATCATAGGAAATAATATCTAATAGAATAAAATGACTTTTGAAGAGAATGTCTTCATGGCTTCAGTTACTTAGAACAAACTCAACTAAATTTTCATTTGATAACGGATAAATACCATTAGGGTCCATTATCAGAAGAGTTTAGGAACAAATCTTGGGCCAAGGACTCACAGATTCATAAAATATTAGAGATGATCTGAGCTAGGCCTTTTTAACTTAAAAAAAATTGATTTGGGGTGGGGTATGTGTGTATCATGGATTCCTTTGGCATCAGTTCCCTCATTTATGAAATGAAGGGATTAGATCAGATGACCTCTGAAGCTCCTTCCAGATCTCAATCTAAGCTGCTATGATCCCTTTTTCTTTAGGACATGTGCCAAATTTAAGTAGGAACTTGGAAAATTCTATGTACAAAAGGTACTACGTAAGTGTTAAATATAAGTGATATTCCTAATTGTTGATATATTTAAATTGAGTCAAGAATGAACACTTTCTTTGGATTGGTTTTTTATTCTTTGAGGATCTTTGCAGATATTTATCAGATCATCTAAAAGATTTCTTTGCCTGTGTAGGGGTAAAAAATAACTTTTGGTATAAAAGAAAAGTTAAGAGTAATAGGGAATGTTAATTTTCCCAAACTAGTGGGATGCGATTAAAAAAGGGGAGGGGAATTTTATTTATGCTATTTGCAAATGAAATAAAGATGATATTTGAGATCAGGAAGCCATTTCAAATAGTTAAATAAAATATTCTAAAATATCATGATTTTGACACTTTAACCCTAAAATGCATTTGTGTTTTAAATTTACATTAAATTGTTTTGATTTCTTTCAGCAATTTTACCAAGAACAAATTGACAAGTTTGTCTAGGAAACATTTCCGTCATCTCTTCTTGACTGAGCTGTAAGTAATGATGTGTTTTGGAGAAGCTTTTTAAAAGGGAGAGCTGCTTACATTTTTGGGGGGAGGAGGGAGGTGGTTTCATATAATTCTTGAACTGCAAGACAACTAAAAATCATTGAATATTTAACATGAGGACACTGAGGGCTTGAGGACTAAGTGATTTCATACTGTTAAACAAATCATAGAATAGACCACTGACCAATCTGCTTAATTGTGAGGAGGCCTTTAAGATTGTTAGGATATCAGGCTCTTTACTACCTGCTCCCTGCATGTAAGCAAATTTTATTTCCCTATTCTCCCTCTCCATTATTCTTAGGGGTTACTTAAGTAAAAAATTGATTAATGGCAGTGTTACCTATAGGGGTCTTGGTACAAAGGCATGTACCATGAGACCTGTCTGGGGATCCCCACTTAGTATTGAGCACCTACAGTGAACCATGAAGAGATGCTAATGTCTTTTTTCAGAACTTGAAACTCTGGGTTTATTTGTCTAAAGAACTTTCACTCTATAATATCTGGGGATTCAGCTGCTTATTCTTGGTGTGGTTTTTTGTGTGTCTGATTGTTAGATGGGAACAATTGCTGTTGTCCTAGGGTAGTGATAGAGTCTCTTCACAGACTCTGTTGGGTTATGTTTTCTTTTGAAGACCAGAAAAATTTACAACCTGATTCAACAAATAAATAATGCCACCTGTAAATTGAATGCCAGAGATACAAGTTTGCTTGGAGGCAAGTCTGTCTCCAAATTCATGTCTGAGATGATGATGCTCTGAGATCCTAGCCTCACCTACAAAGAGAGATTTGGGGTTGGGTGGGACAATAGTGAACACAAAAACAATCAGACACTCTCAAAGTAAGAAAAAGTAAAAAGGGGTTTAGTACAATCCCATAAAAAAGGACATCTCCCATCTGATAAGGTGTTTGTCAGTAAAAGGAGTGCAAAGTATAAATTGCAGAACACCACATTAAATAAAACAGAAGCCCCCCTTCCCCACCTTGAACTTTTCTCCCATTGTTTGGGGGAGTCCAGGCTTACATCCTAAATCTGGAAATCTATCCCAGAAACAAAAGAATACTAGTCAATAATAATAAACTCTTAATTTGAATTTCTCTAGAGAACTACTATACAAGCAAATATTCTTGGGTAAGAGAATTCAAAGTCATCATCACCTTTAAAAGAAGTACTTAAATGCTAATTAAGAGGTGGTGGGAAACAGGAGGAGACAAACATCTGCAACTTTTTAGCTATAGCTCCATTTATTATTATAAAGTCTCAAGTCACAATTAAAGTATAGTTTAAGGCTATATTCCCATGAGAGTGTCTTCATTCAGTTAATCCCACAGAGTCAGGGAGGGAAAGGTACACAGCTCCTTTAAACTGCTTGATATGCCCAAACACCTATAAAACTGTGCATACCTTTTGATCCAGAAGTGCCATTACTAGATCTGTATCCCAAGGAAATCATAAAGAAGAGAAAAAGATCCACATATGCAAAAATATTTGTAGCAGCTCTTTTTGTGCTAGCAAAGAATTGGAAAATGAGTAAATGACCATCTATTGGGGAATGGCTAAACAAGTTGTGTTATATGAAGGTAATGGAATATTATTGTTCTATAGAAAAAATAGTGAACCAGCTGATTGTAGAAAGGTCTGGAAAGGATTGTATGAACTGATGCTGAGTGAAACAAGCAGAACCAGGAATATATTGTTCATAATATCAGCAAGAATGTGCGATGATCAGCTATGAAAGACTTGGTTCTTCTCACTGGTTCACTGATTCAAAGCAATCCGAATAGACTTTGGACAGACAATGCCATAATCTATAAGGAAGAACCAAGCAAGGGAGTTTTGTTCTAGAGAAGTGGAAAGAGGGTTAGAATTCTGATTCATTATGGAGAGTGTTGATTTATATGGGAAGGAGGAGATAACTGGGGCAAAAAAATAACCATGTATACTTGATGGCTTGGCTGGATAGGAAAAAAGTTGAATGGTAGGCTGTTGTCTGGGTCAGCCAGTAGACAGTGTGAAGTAAATGGGCTAGTTTGAATATATATGAATATATATATGTATATATATGTGTATATATATATATATATTAATCACCGAACAACTTGAACAATCCCAAGATTGAAACTCCAAAAATCACTAGGTTAACTTCCCTTGGAAGTAGAGCAGGGACTGAGGAAGACCTTGGACACAGAGGTCTAAGTGTCAAGTCTGGTGTGGAGGGTTCTGGTCCAAGTGGAAAGGAACAGAATGGCACAGCAGACAGATGGTTAGATGACTTCATGGCTGGATGGTTGGATCAGCTAAGAAGTTGAAGTCGGATCTGCCTTCCAAGATCAGCCAATAGATACAGTGGAGTAAGCGGGGTAGTTTGCTGGCAGGCAGTCATCAGTCAAGTGATTTCCCTTCCTTTCCTGTCCTGCATATATCCTCAATATTGTTTTTTTATGTCACTTCTTTATGCAAGTTAGTGATGGTGACAAAACACAGTTTGCTTCAGCCCATTGAATGTTTTTGCATTGCTCTTTGGGGTTGTTCATAATTGATATTCTTCTGAGATCACATTGTTCAAAAATTGTCCTTGAAAGACATTCCTGTGTCAGTCATCTTTTTTTATTCTGAAATGTATTTGTTTCCTCTTTCCCATGAAGAATTTTGACATGTAAATAAAAATTGAAGACTCCATAATGAGCTACCTCTTCAAACAACTTTTTTTCTTCCGTGTAGGAATTGACAACTATATTCTGAAGAACATATGATGTTTTATCTAGGCCATAAAATATGGGGAATCTAGTCAAGGAAAAAAAAAGAAAAATCTATAATCTTTTGGGCATTTTTAGAATACTTAAGAATCATCTCAGCCTATTAATAATTCTTTGCTGGGGTTGAGGAAAACTGGTTTGTTTCCTTATTTGTGCCATTGAGTACCTTTTCTATATAAAATGAATCCTCTGTAAAATGTTACTAAAACCATAGAAATATGGTATTGGCTAATGAGACAAAGTTTGAAGTTCTCTCAGTTGTAAGAGAGACAGGAAGCAAATGCAAAGTATCATCATTATTACTTGTGGTATAACCTAAAGATCAGAGGATCATAACTTTATTAATGAGTTGGAAGGAACCTTAGAGACCATCTAGTCTAATCGTCTCATTTTTCAGATTAGGAAATTGAGACCCAAAAAGGTGAACTGACTTGCCCAGTGTCATATATTTAATAAGGAAAATGACTTGCTTATATTGCTTTCAATCTTGTAAAACCTTTCACATGCAGTCTTTCATTTGATTTTTATAATGCTGCTATCAGGTAGATGCTTTTTTTTTTTTTTTTTTTTACAGTTGAGGACACAGGCTCTGAGAGCTTTACCCTGAGTCACAGAACTAGGAAGAGGCTGAAGTAGTACTTGAACACAGGTCATCCAAATCCATATAGCCAGTACTCCAGCTCTGCTGCCCCCTTTTCCTCTTAGTGTATATATGGTTTTCTTTTGAAGGCTTTGGGGAGGGAGAGATGGGAGCATCCTCAAAAATCAAATAATTATTCCTGGTGTTTAGCTCTTTAAAACATTATATGATAGGTTGTGTTGAGTGTATAATCTTTCAGGCCACAATAGTGTTTTATTTACTCCTTTTACATTACTACTGGGGGAAAGGGGAAGTAGCCAAGGGAAAAAAAAATAACAACACAAAACCACAAGAAAAATCTTTAACTGCTTATTTACAATCCTCAGTGGTCTATTTAAAATGAATCCCATTTATGGTAATGTGACTTTAAATGAGGCCATTTTAAACAGTTACTTTGGAGCTGTCTGACATTAACCACAGGGCTACAGATTTGGGTGGAGAATAGGGCTTGGCCTAAGACACTTCATTCACAACAGTGGCTTTTAGATTGGGTAATAAGAAGCTGAGGGCTCCCCAGAGGCATCTTCAGAGTTTTGGTTTTTTCCTTTTCAAGAAAGTGTGATCCTGGTAGTGATATTTCATTTGCATTTGTTAAATCCCCTCCTAGTTTCTCCAACATTTAGATAGTTACAGTCCCAGTTCCTACTATGAAGATAATTCAATCCTATTTAACTACCATTGATATAATACTCTAAGTATAATGCATGGCACTTGGGCTTTAAGGATGAAAAGATTCAAATGTAACACCCCCTCATCTCAGGGAGCTAACTTTCTATTGCAGCCAATGTAGAAATCTCTCATTATGTCAACAGATTTTTAATTGTCACCTATTTGACAAAGTAATGCAATGGATTTTTTTGCATTATGATTATGATTAAATTCTGGAGAAATAAAGGAAAACATAGTGAACACAGTTGATGGGGTTAAGATAAGCTAGGATAAAAATGCCCTGAAGTGTGCAGTACATGGAGTGGGGATCGAAATCTGAAGTGAAAAAAAATTTCCCCATCCCCCCCAAATTGTTCTGCTATTGAACTGCCTTTGGTAATTTCCTGAAAATGTTTTTTCATGTTAAAATGTGACCTTTAATGGGAAAAACTATTTTCTGTAACTAGTCATCTCAACCTCCACAAACCATTTGGTTCATATCTATCTATACAAGTTTGATATAAACTTTATAGAGATTATATGTGCAACAGAACACAACAAATATAAATACCGTTTTCATCTAATCATTGGTGTTCATCCCAAAGTTCTATGGGCCCTTGGAATTACCACCAGTTAAGCATCAATAGAGTTTTCAAACAATATCATTTGGGCAAGATTCACCCTACTGAGATTCTCCCAAAATTTAAGAGTCCCTTACTTTTCATTTATCCTTCTTCAGTTGTTTTGTTGTTCTTAAGTGTCTCCCATGATATTCTCTGTTCACTCTATCACTAATTGATCCCCCTTTATCCTTTTCATCTTTTCTTAATTCTTTGCCAATTCTTATTCCTTTTTTTCTGAGAATATCTTCTGAATTCTTATAAATTGCTCTTTTGGCTCCCTAGAAAGTCATCTTTGTTTCTCTTCCTGTCTGGTGACACTTTCTATACCATTATGACTCTTTTGCCATGCAGAGAGGTAACTGGTGGTGCAGTGATTGGAGTGCTGGATCTAAAGTCAACAAGACCTGAGTTTAAGTCCTACCTCAGATACTTCCTAGCTCCTCTAAAAGGGGATAATAATAACACCTACCTTTGAAGAGTTGTGGTGAAAATCAAATGAAATAATATTTGTTAAAGCACTTAGCACATTGCTTGGCACACAGTAAGAGCGATATAAAAACTTATTCTTTCTTTTTTCTTTTTGTGAATGTGGGTGCACCTTTGGAGAGGGTTCTCTTTTTTTTTTAAGAAAAATTTGCATTTATAAATGAACTCTAGATATGCAGTCCTCCACTAAATGGTCCTGCTCTATCACTGCAAATGCATATTCTATAAATCTCCATTAGAAATCTTGTGACCTGGATTTGACTTCAGTGCCTATAAGTTTGAATCCTGTCTCTTCTGCTTACCACCTATGTGACCTTTGGTAAACCTCTTAACCTCTCTATACCTCAGTTTCCCAATTTGTAAAATGAGGAGGTTGAGTTGGATAACTTTGAAAATCCCTTCCTGCTCTAAATCTCTGATCCAATGATCTTGCTCATTAGGTCACGGTTGTCCTTTCTTCCTAGAATTTCTTCTAATTCCTTTGAGTCAATCTTCCCCCTTCTGTAAAAGATCCATTTCAAGACTCATCTGCCTCAAAACAAACAAACAAAAAACTCCCCCAAAACTTCCTTGATTGATTGTAATACATATTGAATACCCCCCTCCTTTATGGTCTATAGTACTTACAATCACTGTTGGTGATAAGAGAGAATTTAGAAACCACTTTGACCTCTCATTTTATAAAAGAGGAAACTGAATCACAGAGAGGAAGTAAACTTTCCCATGATCACATAAGTGGGGTAGTGACCAGGCTTAGATTAGAACCATGGTTTCCCTTCCTTCTGTATAGGTTCTAACATTTGATCTGTACCTTGATTTCCATACAGTTTTTTTTTTTTACATACAGTTGAATTGTTTCCCCATATAACCAATCAATCAACATTTGTTAAATTTAAATCTACACATTAATTATTATATGCAAAGTGTTGTGCTTAGAACCAAGGTCACAAAAAAAGACATATACAAAGAGTAACTGGTCTCAATTCTAATAGGACATGTGTATTCATAAAGTTCTCTAGGAATACTTTAGCATATCTTGTTTAACTTTTTTATAGTAAGTAATTAATAAATATGTATTGATTAAATGAATAAACTCTAGTGATTGCCTTCGATTTTTTTTCCATGCTACTTTTTTCTTTAACTTCTTTATATGAGGTGATTGTGGGACTACATGTTTTGAAAAACAGGCTAATGGAGTGATTAAACTTAGACTAACACTGTATAAATACAATGCAGTCTGCAAATTTTGTCACATTCCAAATTTAGTGACATTCAACAGACATATATGGTCACATATACAACAAAAATGATTGTTAGTGAATCTTACTTAAATTTCAAAGTTTTCTCTTTGACTTTAGTTTCCACATGAAGTTTTTATTTTTATGTTGTTTACTATACTTTTTAGCAAGTAGAAATGGGATATACATTTTCACTAAACATTATATATATTAATGTATTAATATATATAATATATATTAATTTCCAACAAGATAGAGCTTAACACATACTGAAGTTTGATAATTATTGAATGGAGTAGTTTATATTTTTAAAATTTTCCTCAATTTAACTCTCTTTACTTGTGATATCCAAGCTTCCTTTATTTTATATAGATAATACATTGATTTCTAAAAATTACTGACAAGGAACAATACAATTTAATAAAGCTCACAATGTTCTGTGAATGCTGGTGCAATTGAAACAAAATTTGTATCATTTCCTCTTTTCTTTTTAGTACTTTAGTGGGCAATCCATTGAAGTGCTCTTGTGACATCCTATGGATCAAGACATTCCAAGAGACTAAATCCAATTCAGAGACACAGGATTTATACTGCACAAATGAAAACAAACAGAAGATTGCTCTGAAAGACCTGAAGATACCCAACTGTGGTAATTAAAATTTCTGTCCAGTACTTGTTAAAGTTGCCTTTCATTTGGGCATTGCTGTTTTGGATATGAGAAGGAAGGAAAACAGATTTGATTACTGCAATTAAAAATGTATAGAGTGTGATGTTAATATCTTTAGGAAATTAGGTGCCATACAGAGAAACCAGATGGCATCAACATATCCAGGCATTTAATGTGGAGAAAAAACAGCATTGGTGTAAGGTCATGACAAAGGAACATTGGGTGATGGAAGAAATAGCATGGGCAAAGACAATTCAATCCAGCCTGAACACTCAGACTTCAGAGTTGTTCTTGATGACATATGTCTGATTGATAGAATACTGGACCTACATAAACCACCTTTTTATAAGTGTCAGTTTTTTTCTCACTTATCTGACCTAAATCTTCTATTCCAGACATTTAATTTCCATTATTTTCCAACTAGAAAAGGATACTTTTCCCCATTTTGGATTTTTAAATGAGGTCCAATTATATCAATACACACAGAACCTGAACATACAAGACATGCACACTCAAATATGTGTCATTTTATTCTTGAAGAACAAATATTTATTGAGCATTATAGTATGTTATATGGAAATCAGCTTTCTTATCTTTAAAAACCTCTAAAGAAGGAGAAGTATCTCAGGGGAGGATTCTATTAAATAAATTTGAAATCTTAGTGTATTTCAGGGCATAGCTTTAAAAAATCCAACAATAGCATAATGAATTATATTTTACATGTAGAAATTTTACTTGTATATTTATAAACTTGTATGTTTATAGATTCCTGTGGAATGTAGAGTACATGTAAGACAGTATAGTAGGTGACTTATTTATTATATTCTGCTATATTTTTAGCAGGTAGAAATATTTAAGAAATTTAAGAGAAGAATTTAAGAAATCAGCCTTGGGGCAGCTAGGTGATACAGAAGAGGGAGGACCTGAGTTCAAATGCAGCTTTGTCCACTTGATACTTGGCAAATCACTTAAACCTGATTGCCTTGTTAAAGGGGAAAAGAAGAAATGACTCTTGCCCATAAGAAGCTTACAAAATAAGTTGGGCAAATAAATGACAAACATTTAATTCTTTGATTTTATCGAGTCCTAATACAGGATTTTTAAATCACTTTTTTCATCATGGACCCCTTTGTCAATCTGGTGATTCCTTTTTTCAAAATAGAGTTTTGAAATAATTGAAAGAAATGTTACATTTCAGCTAGAGATTAGAGAAACTAAACGTGTAATTTTTTTCTTATCAAAGTTCCTAGATCTTCTGAAGTCTATGCACCATGAATCATAATTTAAGAACTCCTATCATAGAGTTTGGAGGGAAATTTTATTTTAATATAAAGCCAGAATTGTATGTTTATGTCCAGGGTAAGTTACTCTCTGATACTGTTAAAAAAAACAGAGGAGGGGTGGTTTTTCTCTAAATGGTCTTGGAGAACAGAACTCTAAGAGTTTCCTGTAGTTCTTTCTGCCAGAGGTTGAAGACAAAGAGTTGACACATGCTAACATGCAGAGGTACCTCCTCCTAATGAAAAGAGTGGGCATTGTTTATCCTGGCAATTTGCCTCAGCTTTCCTTAATTTTTAGCAGCTTATTTTCTGACTCATACCACAATGGTTGCTCTCTTCTGTGATGTACTGAGGAGAGAAGTTGCCTAAAAGTTTGACAAATTCAATGTTATGTCAGCTGGCTTTTTAGTCAGCTGCCCAAATTCCTACTAATTTTTTTTTTTTGCTATTCATATGACTTAGGGGAAAGAGGGAATGGAATTTGAACTCTATTCCCAATTTTCCAAGATGTCACAAATTATGGTAATAGAGTTACATTTATGTAGCAAATCGCAGTTAAAACAACTTTTACAAACATGATCCTCAAATTTGATCCTTACAATGACCCTGAGAGATTGAGAGTGAAAAGTAGTATTATCCCTTTTGGGCAGATGAGAAAACTCAGGTTCATATTCAGCTCTGCCTTTCTGACTCCCTTCCCCTTCAACTCCCCCTACACCATGATGTCCATTTTACCCCAGGTTCACACTATTTGATTTTAGTGTTGAAGCTTGTGAAAATGTATGTGCAATTCTCCTTAATGTTTATTATTCAGAGGTCATTTTGCTACAAAGAAGTGAATTATTAAATATCTCCAACAAATCTTTCTCTTCTAGTTTCAAAAATCTCCAGGGAAGGAGGATGAACTCAAGGGAGAATTCCAATGAATGTATTTAAAATTATAGTACATCTCAGGATACTATTTTAAAAAATTAGTAATTTAGGGCTGTAGTTCTCAAAATGTGATCTGGGGATATGTGTAACTTCTTGGGAGACTTTCAGGGGGTCTGTGAGATCAAAGCTATTTTTATAGTAATATGAAAACATATTAATTTCAAATAATGAAAAGTAGCAATAGATATAACTCATAAAAAAGCTCTCTGGGGTCCTCAATAATTTTTAATAATGTAAAGGGATCTTGGGATTGAAAAAAGTATATGAGCTGCTTATTTAGGATCTTTGGTTTGAAAGAAAATATTTCCTTTAATTAATTAGTAAATAACAACACATCACACAGGTATTCTGTATGTGGAAATAAAATGCTGTACCCCTTAAATGCAGATTTGACACTTCTTACCCAATCTCAGTAGGAATGTATATTATTAGTAAGAGTGTGATGTTGTTTGAATGAGTGAAGGACTTTGAGTGAGGAAAACCTACTAACCCCATGACCCAGGGCCAGTCACAGAGCCTCAGTTTCCTCAGCTGAGAAATAGGGACTGTTTACCAAATGTAAAATCTACTTTGGAGAGTTTTTGTGAGGCTTAACTGAGATAAAATGCATAAAGTGTCTTGCAAGCTTTAAAGCACTGTTGAAATATGAGCTGTTATTATTAGCATCCACATTTATACAGATGCAATGCCAGTGTTCACAATTGTCAGAGGGAAACTCTATAAAACTTAATGTACTGTGTGATTTGGCAGGCTCTTTTGTCTGCCTAGTGTCTGGGTGTTCTAGGTCTTATTTTGCATTTCTATTCTTCATTTAACTTTATCAGTTCCAGCTTTGCTACTATAAAAAGGGACCATACAAATTGGCCAATGGTTACTTGTAGTGTGTAGATTTCAATTCTATTTACTAAACTTTTAAGCTGAGCAAATTAGACATTAAAATACAGCAAATTTTCAGTTCAATTACAGAGGTGGCTCCCAGAGCAGTTATATCTAGTTTGGCATTTTGCACATTGTAAATTCTTAAAACTACACCAAGGGTCTGTTTCGGTGTATAGCTTGGTTTTTTAGTTTGTCTGTCTTTCTGTTTTGTGGTGGAAACCTTTCTTCTAAAGTTTACTCTCATCATGGCAAAGTCAAGAATTTTGCTGCCTATGTATTTGTCCTTACATCTAGTTTTTCACAAGTATATATACTTTTAAAATTTCCAATTTAAATACTTATTTTTGAGATTAATTTTATTTTTTAATGAGAAAAAATCAATTTTCTCTCATTTTCCCTATTGAAAAAAAAAGAAGGCCTTGTTACTGATATGAATTTTCAACCAAAACAAGTTCTCTGATTGGCAATGTCTAAAAAACACATTTTTGTTCATTGAAAAAATAAAACTAATTTTAACAATAAGCATTTAAATTAGATTTAAAAAAATATTCTTGTGACAAACAAAGGTGATGGATTCAGGATGTGCAATGAAAACTGTGATGAGAAACTTGAGAGTAGACTTTTTCTCATTTCCTTCATTGGGGAAAAATAAAAAAAATACTTGTAACAAATGTGCATAATCAAGCAAAACAAATGCCTTCATTGGCTGAAAAACATAATTCTCATTCTTCACTTTAAGTTCATTAGTGTTCTGTCAAAAATGGGGTTATATTCATCATTAGTAATCTGGAATCACTGGTGGTCATTTTGTTGATCAGAATTCTTATGGCTTTCAAAATTATTGGGTTTTTTTACACTGTTCTTATTATTGTATCAGTTATTATGATCTATATCTGACCACTGGACCCAGAAGCTCTGGAGGGGAAAGTGAGGCAGGAGACCTTGCACAACCCTCCCTCAATTAAATCCAATTTACTTGCATGTCATTGAATCACCTACCTGATGTCATGGTCCTTTTGGAGAATAAAGGACAACTAACAATAGTTATTCTACTGCTTCTACTCATTTCATGCTTTATCAATTCATAGAGGTCTTCCAAAGTTTCTCTGAAAACATCTCCTTTATATTTTCTCATGGCATAATAGTATTACATTACATTTTTCTACCATAATGTATTCATACATTCCCTAAAATATAAGGAACTCCTTTAATTTTCAATTCTTTGCTAATATAAAAAGAGATGCTATAATCATTTCTGTACATATTGGTCCTTTTCCACTTCCTTTCATCTTTTTAGTGTCCAGATTTAATAATGGTATTGCTGAGTCAAAGGGAATGCACAATTTAGTAACCATTTATTGCATAGCTCCAAATTACTTTCCAGAATACATATACCAATTTACAACTCTACTAACAGTGTATTAAAATCCTGGTTTTTCCATAGCTCCTCCCACATTTTTTATTCTCTTATTTTATGTGTGTGTATGTGTATGTATGGAGGGAATTCAAAGTTAACTCAATTTGTATTTTTAAAAATTATTAATGATTTGGAATATTTTTATGGCTATTGAAAGCTTGGATTTCTTCCTCTGAAAACTTCTGGTTTATATCCTTTGATCATTTATCAATTATGGAATGATTCTCATTCTTATAGATTTGAATAATTTCCTTATGTCACTTAGAAATGAAACCCTTAGTGAAGATTGCTGCAAAGATTTTTTCTCATCACTGCTTCTCTTCTAATTTTTGTTGCTTAAATTTTTTTAAGGTTGCTTGATAAAAATTGTCCATTTATATTTTGTGATTCTCACTGTCCCTTGTTTGATCATGTATTCCTTTCTTAGCCAAAGATCTGAAAGGCAATCTCTTAGTTGACCCTCTGACAAAAATTGACTGTTTGATTCAGGGTAAGCTATTTAAACTTTTCGGATTATAGTCCACTTTGTATGACCATGAGTTATAGGAAAGTGCTGGTTTACATTGGTAAATGGAATTTCCTCATAGGAAAGTTCATAATATCAGTGTCAGTATCAGTTCTTATCTTTATCCCCTACAAAGTGAATATGAAAATAATAATAGCTAGAACTTATGTAGTATGTGTTAGGCATCATATTAAGTATTTTGTAATTAATATCTCATTTGATCCTCACAACAATCCTAGAAAGATAAGTACTATTATCCCCATTTTACAGTTGAGAAAACTGAGGCAAACAGGGGTTAAGTGACTTGCCTTGAGTCACACAGTAAGTGTTTGAGGCTGGATTTGAATTTTAATCTTTCTGATTCCAGGATCAGTGATCCATTCACTACCTGCCACCTAGTTGCTCATAGAAAGTAGTTTGTGGAGCAGAGAGTTGATCAGGAAAGGTTTCATGTAGAAAGTGATACTTGAATTGAATCTTGAAGAAAACCAGAGATTTTGAATTAAACATTTGTATTCTTTCCTCTGAATTATTCAGGAATTTATCATTTTCCCCTTATGTGTTAACTAACGTTCTATATTATCATCATCAAATTTTGCTAGTCTATTACAAGTCTCTTCTTTCATTTTTTAATGCCCTTTAGAATCTGAGGAAAGATTTAAGCAGTGCCATTCCCATTAGTAGCAGTCAGAAACACCTAGAATACTTTTAAACATCTGTCTCCCACAGAGAATAGCTGTAAATTTATCTTGAAGAGAAACATGTTGTGATGTGTTTCCCCACAAGGTACTTGTGAACCTTAAAAAAACTATTAATCATAAAGCAACAAAATACATTACTATACAATTTCAATGCCAGTTGAAATAATGGGCAGTTATGAATGCTGGTTTCAAAGATTTTTATTCAATCAGGCAGGTTTCTTTTTCTTAAACTGTGAAAAGATATACTTTTTCTATTCCTAAGGCTGCAGTAAGGGAATAAATGATTACAAATTCATATTGAAATAGAATGGTCCATCTCTATTTCTTCCCATTTCTTTAATGGAGATGTTCATTAGATAGTGTATTTGTGAAATGGCTAACTCAAGAGTTTCATTTAATTATGTATTAAGGAGCAAATCTTCACATCAAAGAATAGTGCTTTATTTTCTTTATACTTTTTGAGAGACAGCGAGGTGACATTGTGGATAGAATGCTGGGCCTGGAGCTAGGGAGACCTGAATTCAAATCTGCACTTAGACAGTGGCTAGCTGAGTGATTCTAGACAAGCCACTTAACCTTTTTCTGCCTTGTCTCTTTCTTTGATTGTAAAATGGGGAATCATACATTCCCAGGATTGTGGTAAGAATCAGATGAGGTAATATTTATAGAGTGCTTAGCTCCAGTGCCTGACACTTAACAGGCACTTAATAAATACTTGATTTCTCCTTCCCTCTCTCCCTACCTCTCTCCTTCCTTCCTTCCTTTCTTGCTTGCTTGCTTCCTTCCTTCCTTTGTTTCCTTCCTTCCTTCCTTCCTTCCTTCCTTCCTTCCTTCCTTCCTTC
>JAJPUD010000002.1:1582085-1604370 GCA_023553655.1 Myrmecobius fasciatus
TCCTTCCTTCCTTCCTTCCTTCCTTCCTTCCTTCCTTCCTTCCTTCCATGCAGAGGAAGACTTCATTGGGCAGTATAATGTACAAGATGATGTAATTTGAAGTGAGGTTTACAAATGTATTTAAGAATGTCATTAATCTTACACATGGAATAACTATTCTGGCATCAAAACATTTTATACTCAGTTGAATTATACCTATATTATAATAGCTCCACAGTGATTTTAAGGATATAATTCAGTGGATGGGTGCAGCTTCAACAGTTATTTTTTAAACAGCAAACATCCTCTTGAGAAAAGTCAGGTATAAATTCATTTCAGCTTCCTTATTATTTATATCACATTCCTTAAAGTTTATAATGTTTAGGAATTAAGCCTCCACAGGCCTTGTGCACACATGCATCATTAATGACAACAGAAGTTGACTCACAGGTGCATAAACAAGAGATAGGTTCCCTTGGGTTACACACATTTTTCAAACTTAGTTTTAAAGTCTAACTTCTACCATAAACTATGCTTGACAATACAACTTGATGACTTGATTTTCTGCCTAGTTTTTTCCTCTTCTTCCTTTCTGTCCTTATCCCTGTCTCTGTTTTTATCTCTCAGTTCTCTCTTTTTCAATCTCTCTCATCTCTTTCCCCCATCCTCTTTCTCCCTGCTTTCTCCCTTTTTCTACTCCTCCTGTCCTCTCTCTTGTTCTTTATGGGTTTGTTTTATTTTTCATTTTTCTCATCTCTTTTCTCAATCTGATTTTCATCATTGTAAAGAACTCTCCATGTGGAAACTCACCTCACTAATGTGGATCATCAGCATCATAGGTTTACAGCTGGAAGAGACCTTCAATTTACCTTTTAGCTTATCTGTAACTTATGATCTTAGAGATTTGCCTGGAGTCACTGAATAGTTTGAGTAATTTAAATAATTTGCTCAGGGTCACACAACTAATAGGTATCAGGGATGGGACTTGAATTCATTATACTGATGATTGCCCTGCCTCTATCCCCTATGCTAGTAGGTCTTATATTTTTAGTCTCAGAACTCCTTTATACTCTTTAGAATTATGAAGGATCCCTACCAAAGTTTTTATTTGTGTGGGTTATATTATCAATATTTACTCTATTAGAAATTAAAACATTAGTAATATTGTTTGGATCTTGTGTGTTCTTTGAAAGTGTAATGGGAACCTTAAAAATACTTAGACCACACTTTGTGAAGCACTGCCCTATATTACATTGCCTCTTAACTTTCTGTTTAGCACATTCATGAAAATAATGTCATTTTTTCGTCTGGTACCAGGGAAATGTAGCTATGGCACGTCTACTCTGTTTGTATTTATAATAGACTAATGATAAACATTATTTTGATGACTTCTTTGCATGGAAATCTCATTGGTATAAATAATATTGTTTTCTTAGATCTTAGGGGGAGCATCACTTATGGTTGATACTCAAAGATCATGGCTATAGCAGGCAAAAAAAATAAGTTTTTTTTTTCTCCCAGAGCCTTTTGCATATCATTTCAAAAGTGAGACAGAAGCCACAGTTCACACACTAAACAAAGCAAGTAGTTCAGGAGTATAGACGTTGATGCTATATTTTGCTTTTGATGACTACACACCAAATAAAATACTTTTTTTCAGCACACTCATTTTTAAATTTTCCATTTCAGAAATTACTTTGGCTATTTTTTTCTGTCATCAAACTGGTCACATAAGATAAGAAAACTTTATATAAAACTAACAAAAAGGATCAGAAAGACATTTTGCTATTTTATTTCACTTAGTCCAGGAAACACTTAGCCAGTCCTTTCTGTAGCTAAGTATTCAGCAGCCAATTTTAAATAGATCAAGTACATTCTGGATTAAGCCCTGTCAGTAGGAAGGACCATAGTGATAGAGTTCTTTCCTGCAGGTACATACGCAGGAGGAGATACCAAGAAGGCAGAAGAGTGATGAAGGAGGTTATGGATTTTTAATGCAGGGTTTTAATGAAAATGAAGCAAAAGATCCAAATGTTTATTTGTTTAAGTTCTTTACATCGCTCCAACATTAGGAAGTCAGGAGATACTATAGATATCATTGTATAAATTATTTAAGAAATTAAAAAGCAAAGGCACTATCCAACATACACAAAGCTTTCCTTGATAATATTCACCAGATGGAATGAAGAGCCACCATAAAGAGAACAATGCCCATTGCTGTTCCGACAAGATGACAAATAAATGCAACTTGGACTTGGCATTAAATAGAGCATTAAACCTATGATTTTATTGTTGTAGGCCCTACAGTATAGGGAATTCCCTGATGAAGAAACCTCTTCTTCTAAGGCAAATTGGCATCTTCTTTGAGATTTGTGGTCAAAAAGTTGCCTAGAGTACTGAGTGATACAATGTTTGCACAGGGTGACATGGCCACTATAGGTCAGAGGACCAGATCTTCCTGTTTTCAAGGCCAGGTCTCTATCCACCATACTATGCTGCCTTACTTGACATTAAATACTAGGAGAAGAGTTAATGTACCACATCAATAACTGAAATTGTATGGATTATATTGGGATCTCAGCTTTCCTATTAATTAAAAGATACTACAGATAATAAAAAAGAAATTTTTCTCAAAAAATTGAAAGGATAAGAGATGGGGTTAGGCATAACAACAGAGTTTATATGCAATCCAAAATTTTTAAAATTATCCATAATAATTTATAATTAAATTATTTTATAATGTAATATTATAATAAAATACTTTATAAATTTGCCTTTCTAAAATGTCTGAATACAATTCTGTAATCTGAAAACAAAAATATTAAACAAAATATTAAAGTCACATTCTGAAAAACTGAGAGGAATAGATATCTGGTCTCCCTATTCTTGTTCCCCAATCTGCTATCCTGTTCCAATCCATTTTGGGGAACTGTTTCCTTCTTAAGTTGATATAGAGGACCAGGATAAGTAGAAATGCCCTTCTGTTTTTTAAAAAAAGATACAGTTTACTTGAAATCTTTTGTTTTTTCATTAACTAAATTTCATTTTGTATCCTTCCTTCCTCTCTCAGAGACTAGCCTTTACACCAAATAATTTTTTTTAAAAGAAATAATAAAAGAGGAAGAAAAGGAAAATAATCAACAAAACCAATGAACACATCGAAAAAAAAAATCTATGGATCTTCTCTCTTCCCACATCCCTCATTTAATGAGAACCTTTTCTAAGTAGCCAGTAACCCATAGTGTAGAATGGAGAAAACAGCAAGAACACATATGAGTACGTACATAATAAACACAAAATGAGACAGCAAACCACAATAGAGAGAGAACTGGCCTTGAGCTCAATATCACCCAAATTCAAGTCATGCCTCTGACAAAGAGTAGCTGTTTAATCCTGGCCAAGTCACTTAAACTCTTAGTGTTCTAGCCTGTTATCTGTGCTAAGCACTTTCCAAATGTGATCTCATTTGATCCATTTAACTTTGGTACATTAAACAATAAGAAGATTTTCTGGATGCTGAGTATAAATTTTGTGTATTCCTTTTCACCTCAGTCTTACAGACATCTATGTCCTGAATATTTTTACTCTAGCAGAGCCATCCCATTTTTTTTTGGTGCCTACTGTCAGCTCCCCTATTCCCTGGCTATAGCCCTTACTATAGGTGAGGAAAGTTCTCCAAGTCCTGTTAAGTGTTACTCTAACTACAATCCCTGGGATGGTCCGTGCTCAAGACAAAGTACTATTGGTATTGTGTTTCTTAACAGCACCTTGCATGAATGTTATGGCAGAGATATCTAATCAAGTAGCCCAATTTTAGTACAAAAACAGACACCAGGTAAAAATGTGGCAATGTATGTTCTGTTACTTCAGTTATCTAGCTGTCTAATTATGGATCCAGGAAAGAGAAAGAAATAATTAGTAAACCTGTTATTTCACTAGAATAGGGAACTCTGTAGTAGGGAAATTCCCCCATCGATACAGGTTGACACTGTTTCTGAAACTTAATCTAAGAGGGTTGCTTAGAAGGTAGATGTCAGATTATTTTGTGTAGCTCTAATTAGATGAACATTTAATTGGGAAATGTGTAATAAAAAATAAAAGTACAACACAACAAAGAATCGATCATTTATGATCTTCTAAGTCAATATAATTCCTACATGAGATCTGTTTCTATTTTAATTTGACACCACTAATTAGAGTAATAATACTTTAAATGACTTATTCAGGGTCACCTACATAGTGTATTATCAGAAGCCTAATTTATGTGGTGGTCTCCTTGACTTTGACAAATCTTTGTCTGTCTATATCATGCTGCCTCTCAAAGGCATGATCTGAATTCCTACTCTAAAGATTCCTTTCTTTATATTTTCTCTTCTCTGCAATTAAGTGCTAGTTCAAAATTTCAAAGACTTGCTTGAATTACATGAAACCAATTAGTATAAAGGTAATCAGGAATGATAGTTGTCAGTTAATAAGGTGGAAGGGACTTTCATGGTCTTGAAGTTCAACTGAATTGTTTTCCAGAAGGGGGGACTGAAGCCAAGATTGAATGGCTTACCCAGCATTATAAAGCTAGTATGCATCGGAGGCAAGACTGTAACTCAAGTGCTCTGGGTTTTGAGGCTGGCTCTTTATCTATTGTGGTACATTGTTTCTGATTATACTTCATCAATGGGAGAATTGGCGTGTTAGATAATTACTTCATCTTTCTTCATTTTACAGATGAAGATTATTGTAACATCTTGATAGTAGGATAATAAATAATGATACTTTACTGGTTTTGGATATAGATTTTTGTGTATGCATATTATATTGTGTTGCAGATGGAATGGACAGTGAAGTATAAGGGAAGGGCACTGAGTTTAAGTTCTGACTTATACATAGGAGCTACATGAATTTGGGCAAATCTTTGACCTTCAGTCATTTGTTAAAAACAAGGGTGATAGTATCATGTCCTACTTAGCTCAGAGATTTGTTGTGAGGAAATACTTTGTAGATTATTGAGTGCTACATAAATGTAAATTGTTACAATTGTTTGATAAGAGTGAGTTCCTGGATGGCAGGGATTGATTCTTTCAATCTCTCTTTACATTCCTAGCATCTAATACAGTGTCTCACACATAGTAGGTTTTCAGTAAATATTTGTTGAACGAATGATGTCTTAAAAGTAGCATAATCAGTCAGGAAAATCCAGGGCATAAAAACACCAAAATATCTATCAGTGAGGTTAGTCCACTCATCTCTAGAAATCCACAGTAAAATTTCATGGAGTACAGTGGATGAGATCCATGATGCTTATTGTTGGGATCATATTACAGTAAGAGCAGAAAGCTTGGGAAGAATTGCTTGGACTTCTATTGTGTATTTGTGCCAGTTTCAAATCCTATTAGGCAAAGAAGTGGTGCCTGGCAAATTATTCATTCTGCCTTTTCTTATTAATGCCTCTCAATTCATTTTTATTGAACTAATTAAAGTTAGAGTGATATTTCAAGTACAGATTTTTTTTTTCATTGCTGAATCTTAAGCCAGAACATTAATGTTGAAGATTTAGTGTGAGTCATATGCTTACTCATTTGTGGAAGACTTTTCATTTAAAAAATCTAGGCTTTGCCAACTTTGCATCAAGTTTCCTTGGGAAACTGCAAGGGCAGGATGGTACAATTTTGCCATGATTAAAAATAAAACAAACAAGCCCAAAGATTACCCTGGCCCCTTCCCATTTCCTCTCTCCCTGCCCCTCCTCCCACCAAAGGAAGCTGCAAGAAAAGAAAACAAATTCCTAGATTGTGGGCATGCCATATCATTGCTTACTATTGCTATGGCAAGCTTGAGACTTGGCCTGGAAAGAAAAAAACAAATCTTGCCTAGGGTTTTTAAAAGGATAAGCTCAAGATTGAAGACAAAACTAAAGTTTATGCATTAGTGTTCCTTAATAAGGATGCTTTATTTATGACCCTTTTCTCCTTGGATTTTCCTAAACTTTTGCTATATCATTTTCAGGGGGATAGATCCTGCTGGCTACAAGTGAATCGTTCACTTTGTAAACAATAATCTGGTACAGACATTTCTTCTTGCTTTGGAATCTATATGCTAACAGATAAATCCATCCCTGCTAGAATATGTTCTACTATGGCATAGGATCCAGTATCACATTAGTCTATATAGTACCCCAAAATATATCTTAGTCTAGTACATTGTTCTGTATTTTTCCTAGAGGAGGAAAAAATGAGGGAACCTAGCAAAATTCTTAATATTTATTGGGAAAAATTGTACTGTAGGCATATCATTGCTAGTTTAAAGCTGTCACCAATTAGTCACAATGTTATAGCACAGAATATTTTAGAAGGATATTTAAGTTATGATGCATAGTGAGAGTGAGCAAGTTAAAACATCTTACAGATAAGGAAATATCCTGGAAAGCTGCTGTAAGAAGAATGCTGTTAAAGAATTATATGACTAAAAAATAATGGGATGGTCACATATATGAATGAAGGATAACTGCTGGACAGGAAACAAGTATTCATTAAAGTACCCACTAAGTGCTAGGTAACTTGCTAAGCACTTTAGAAATATTGCCTCATTTCATCCTCACAAAAACCCTGGGAGCTAGGTGTTATTACTCTATCTATTTGAGGAAACTGAAGCAGACAAGTGGAACAAGGTCACACACTGTCAGATTTGAATTTCAGTCTTCCTGACTCTGGGCCCTGAATTCTATCTGCTCATTGTCACCAAAGCTGCCTGTACACCTCCTTGGCAACACTCTCATACATCTAATGTGAAGAGAATGCAAGGAAAGCTCCTAGAACTTTGGATGGATGATTGCTTGTGGTGGGATAATGGGAGGGCACACAGGATGAATCAGTATGCATGCAAGAAATATGTATGCTTAGGGGGAATGCCCAGATGTAATGCTTTGGAGTAGTGAAGTATGATGGCTTGACTCCCAACACCCTCTCAAATATTTTTAGTGAGCTACTTCACAGAAGGCTTTCAGTGTATAATAATGTAAAATAGAAGAATATGATAAAACCAAATGAGTATTAGTGACAATAAATTAATTTTCCTTGAGCCTGTATTATTTATTTTCTGGTTTCTGAATCATGCCTTCCTTAACTGTCATATGATAGTATTTTATGAGATCTGGCAGCCTGAGTGAATCCACTTCAAAATTGTTTTTATTCTATGCTCAAGTTGCAGTTTACTTGGCTGGTATAACTTGGTATACTATTGTTTTGAATTAATTTTCATTTAAATAACATATAACTCTTTTTGTAATTTTAAATAATACAGAAACTCAATCTGTTCATATAATTATTTGTTCAGGCTAGTTTACTTTAGTGAATAGTGTTATTAAAAAAAGAAAAGCCAAGTTTGAAATGTTTATTTCATTTTCTGCAGTTGTAGAAAATAGCTTGCTTTCTTTTTCAAATGAATTTGTTCATTTGGGGTACAAATATCCTAAAACAACTTTTCTTTTGGGTGCTGATGCAACTTTATTCATGATATAAATGAATGTTTCAACAAAATATGAATGAATAAAAGCATTCCTTAAGTGCTTACTGTATTCCAAGTTCATGCTAAAGTTCTTTTTTTATAGAATTTTATTTTTCCAAATACATGCAAAGATAGTTTTCAACATTCACCTTTGCAAAACCTTGTGTTCCAAATGTTTTTTTTCCTTCTTCTCTTCCTCTTACCCCCTCCCCAAGAAAGCAAGTAATTCAATACAGGTTAAACTTGTGCAATTCTTCTAAAATATTTCTGTCATGCTAAATTCTTGAGATACAAACAGAAAAGTAAGAGATAGTCCTTCCTCTCAAGGAGCTCACATTCTAATTAGGAAAGTTGGTATAGTATAAGGTTTTGGTTATAGAGCACGCAAAAGTACAAAGGGTATAGTTGCAGAACAGATCATAAGACTTAGGGATCTTTAGATCTTAAAGCAGTTGACCATGTAGCCTGGCATATGGAAAGACCTGGTGACTCTTCACTGAAACCTTATGGCAGGTTTGCTCATTTAAGCATTATGAATGCCTTTTCTGGCTTGCTATTGTTAGGAATAGAGAGTGGGTCAAAGGATAGCAGTAGGGCAGGAACTTGGAATCCCTCCCATAGAGATAGGAATGGAGGGATCTGATTTCAGCCAAGAGGCACAAAAGGGAAGTGAGCATTGACAGAAAGGTTGGAGAGTAAGGTTCCTGGTACATCTGTTCCTCCTAGGTGCTGGATGGAAAATGTTAAATAGTTAAGATTAGTTCTCTTCCTCATAATATCTGTTCTCTTCCCCTTTGAGCTTTCTTTCTGTAGTATTTGACATTTCTCATCTTCTCAAAGAATCTCTACCCTGGGATTTTTGTGATACTTCAATCTCCAGGTTTTCTTCCTTCTTGTCTAATAACTTTGCAATTTCTTTCTTGAATTACTGTCTGTTCCACCTCCCAATGCTTCTCTAAAGTTTTCTGTGCACCTTGTTTCTCCTCCTCTCTTCTTCTTTCTTTTCTTCTTTCTTCTTTGCTTTCTTTCTTTCTCCCTCCTCTTCCTCCTCCTCCTCCTCCTTCTTCTTCCTTCTCTTTGTTTCTTCTCTCTTAGTGACCTCATCATATCCCATGGATTCAGCTATCTTCCCTATTAACGGTACTACCATTCTTCCAAATTCCCAGATATATAAACTTGGTGTTGTCCTTGACCTTTCACTTTCCTTTAGTCCATGAATTTTGAAATAGGTTGCCAAATCTTATTTTTACCTCTACCACATATTTTAGAAATAACTCTTCAGTACTCATATAAGCACTGTCTTAACTCAGGTCCTTATATCTTGCCCAGACTACTCTACTAGCCAACCAATCACATTCCCTGCTCTCAGTATTTCCTTTCCAAGCTATCCTTAGAACTGCAAAGATAATTTTCCTAAAGCACAAATCTGAGCATGTCACTTACCTGTTTGAGAACCTCAGTGGCTCCCTCTTGCCTATAAGATAAAATGCAAATTCCCTGAATGACCTTTTAAATCTCTTCATAATTAGACTCCACTACCTTTCAAGCTTAATAAAAATCTTTCATGTATATTCCTTTCCAAGCAAACTGGCTTTCTTGCTGTTCATTGAACTTGATATTCTATTTCTCATCTCTGTTCCTTTACACAGATACCTTCTCTCTCCTTCCCCCCCCCATGCCACTTTTGCAAAACATTTTCTAGTTTCCTGTAAGGCTCAGCTCACCCACTATCTCATATGGAAATCTATTTCTGATTTCCTTATTTGTTAGAGTACTTTTCTTCCTCCTTAAATTATCATGATAGAATGATTTGTTTACTTACTCAATAGAATATAAGCCCTTTGCAGACAGGGGTATTTTGTTTTAGCATTGTGGTCCCAGTGACTTGTGAATAATAAATGTTTAATAAATATTTATTGGATTGGATTAGACATATTCATATCAACTTTTTCTCTTTTAGTAAAAGTGGTGTGGAAATGCAAATAAAAAATAAATATATGGTTAATATTTCTGAAAAATATCTTGGAATTAAAAGTTTATTCAGTATTAGTAATCTCTAGTCATTCAAGATTTGTAAACTTTTTAGATATGGAAGGGTTACTTTTCTTTTTTAATATCGATATAGCACTTCTAATAGAGCAATGGATGCCAAATTAATATGGCTATATTCAACCTGCAAGTACTATAAATAGTACTCTCATATGGCAAAAGGGGATTTTTGATTAATAGGTTACAGATTCTCTCACTAGGACTAAAAAGATAATTTTTTTTTTTTTTTTTTTGCTGAGGCAATTGGGGTTAAGTGACTTGCCCAGGGTCACACAGTTTATGGTCAGATTTGAACTCAGATCTTCCTGACTTCAGGGCTGATGCTCTATCTACTGTGCCACCTAGTTGCCCCTGAAAGAGAATATTTTGTCCAAGATGGCAAGACAGTAACCCATTTATTGTTGATGGGAAGCTCTTTGGAAGGTCTCAATCCAGTGAGTGCATGGAGTGTCAAGTCTAAGGGGAGACACCTCATCTTGGAGTCAGTCTTGGCGTGATCCTGGGGTATTATTTCCTGTCCCTCACAGGATTCACAGAATCCCCTCACAGAAGTATGTTTAACCCTTACCAGGTTTATCATTGCTTAGCGTTCTTCATAAAGGCACTCACAGCTGAGATGACCCTGGGTTTGGAACCACTAACACTGATTGTCACTGTGACAACAGCTGGTGGGTTAGCTATGGCATAAAGTTGGTAGGCTGAGCTACCATTGTCACTGGGTTAGCAGAATACCACTTAGTCTTTCTATGATGGGACTGGTTATGGTGCTCTTGGTGCCTATTAGAAACTCAATTTTTATTCTCTGCTTTTTGACTTATTCCAGCTTCTGTACTTCAGCATAGGAATAATTGATGCTAGGCTCATCAATTGAACAATATTAGATAAGCTTCTTATAGATATTGGGCTTTCAAAATTTTTTCTTCCTTTGGATAATGTAATTCATATCCATCCATTCCTTTATCTTCAGCTCATACAATTTCCATAACTTTTCTTGGAGATGATTTGAGCATCTGCCATGAAGTTCTGGGGTAATTTTAAGCTAATCAGAAGACAAGTTTCTGACTCTCAGAGGAGGCAACAAGCTACTTTCCATTTCTTTTTTCCATTTCTGAAAATTCCTTTAGGTCATTAGACTAGTTTTTCAGTGTCTGGATCATTGTGTTCCAAATGTCTGCTGTTTCCTTTATCTTCTTCCTCATAACTATCTTCATGTCCCTTAAATGGAAAAAAATCATCATCTCCATAAGTTTTGGACACTAACCCATCTTTTTCCTCTGCTTCAACTCCAGCCTTGCTGTTCAGCTCAGGATCTGAGTCTCCATTGTAAACTTCCAGTTAACAACAGAACATTCTTCCAGTAATCTCTCTCCAGATGCCCACACTCCCAGATGGCTTGTGCTGGGACTTTGTTTGCCTATTTCAAAGGAACATGCTCTTTCTACAAGAAGTCCAATAACATCTTCACTTCCTCCCTCTCTGACCCTTTGTCCCTGACCAGAAGCCAATCAAAAAACAAAACAAAACAAAAACAAAAAACAAAAAAACGAACTCCTTCCTCATCCCAATCCCACCAGAGTCACTTGTTAAAGAGAATAATAAATAAATATTTTATTCTAGAACCATAGAATCATGGGCTATCAAAGCTGGAAGTGATGTAGGAATCATCTAGTCAATTGTTCTTATTTTTCAAATGAAGAGCTTATGATAAAGAACCTAAAGATTTTAATGTTCTTGAAAAAGTATAGGAGAAAAGAAGGAAAGAGACTTGTAATTTAACCAATATTTTTAAAATGAGGGAATATTGTGTTTAGGACACTGGGTTAGGCACTATGAAAAATACAAGTGTTAGGCACAGATAAGCAAAATTTATTACTTTGTAATGATTTTTACAAGCTCTTTGTAAAGTTTTATTGCCAAAAGATATATTCAGAAACTATGATAGATGTCAATTAGAGAATGACTGATTGCATTATGGCATATTAATGCAATGTAATATCGCTGCACTGTAAGAAATGATGAAAGGCATGGATTCTGAAAAACAAGGGAGTACTTTTATGAACTTATGCAGAATGAAGCAAGCAGAACCCAGAAAGCAATTTAAATGACTACAACATTGTAAAGCAAAGAAATGTTGGGATCCCTACAATATCCAACTCATGATGAATCATGCTTCCTACCTCCTAGAAGAGAAGTGATGGATGTACTGATTAGTGTAGAATAAGACATATTTTCAAATATGGCCAGTGTGTGGTGGTGTTTTATATAACTTTACTTGTTACAAGGAAGACTTTTTTTTGAGGGGGAGAGTTTTAGAAAGATGGTGGGGGGTGGGTGAGTAGGGATAATGATTCTTTAAAAAGTGAAGGAAGAAGTAAAAATCATCAATTTAAAAAATAAACAGGAGAATGAAATTCAGAAAAGAACTCAGAGAAGTAGGGCAGTATGGAACAAACTATTTTGCTAAATTTGAAATGTCCAAAAGAAATTGTAATAGAAACTCATGGCTTCAGTTGTAATTCTCTTTTTCTGTACTTTGTCTTGGCAAATATTAGTATTTGTTGATGTTGGTCAAATTCATAATACAAAAAGGGAAATTTAAAAAATTATGGCAAAGCCTTTTTTATCTATATTAAATGTATAATCAATCTTGGATTTGGCTCCTTTTTATATTTCAATATAAATATCAATGACTGGTCTCAAAGGACTAGATAATTCAATGTAATATTTATTACATTGCTTCTATTTTTCCATAGCATTTCACTGTTTAAATATGTAAATGTTTTTCCTTCTTGTTCTATAGTTGTGCCATCAGCAAATTTGATCTCGCCTAATCTCACAGTTGAAGAAGGGAAGTCCATCACATTGTTTTGTAACACATCAGGACATCCCGCTCCTGATGTATCCTGGGAAGTCGGTAATCTGGTTTCCAAACATATGGTAAGGTTTATGTTCGGCTGTGTAATAAGTCAGACACATGATATTTCTACTTGAGATAGTATTAAAACTGGTGATCATCATTTAATATTTTCCAGAATACAAATAGAAATGGAAAGTGAGTTTTGACTTACATTTATTTTCCATCTGTTTTTAATCAAGAGAGACCAGTGCAGATTGTGTGATACAAGCAAATTTGCATTTTAGTTTATGTACAGCCCATAGATGGCAAAGTCTATATATCCACAGTGAGGTCATGATGACAACATAAGCCAGGTGAGTCAAACTCCTTCTAGTCTTTTTTCCTTGGAAAAAGGTAAGTGGCAAATAAAGGAACATTTTAGCTATACCACCTGAGAATGTGACATCTGGAAAGGTGAAAGTAACTCTTTTATGCTTTATTTTATGACTGAGCTAGATGCAGGCAGGGAAGCTTTTATAACTTTCTTTTTTCTTGCTTTTGCAAGTTGAGGAAACACAAAATCATTTCACTCTGGGACTCTTCTTAACAACTGATTTTTGTTATTGTTGTTCTGTTCATTTATTTGTAGAATGAAACAAGCAAAGCATCATCGGCCTCTTTAAAGATAACTAACATTTCATCTGATGACAGTGGAAAACAAATCTCTTGTGTGGCAGAAAATATTGTAGGAGAAGCGCAAGATACTGTCAACCTCACGGTGCATTGTACGTAAATAGACGTGCATACATTTTCAATAACAGATGATCTTGGCCAAAACTCCCTTTACAATTTTGGCTTTCAGATTGTTAATCAAAGATGTTGTCCAACATGTTAGGAAAACCTACAAAATATGAGGAGTGTGCACACTGAGGTTATTGCTTTTCTTTACTTCCATTTACTTCCATTGGCTTTCTTTTATTGGTTTCTGTTACTTGGTAGAATCCTCTTTAAAGTATTTTTTGATTCCCTTTTCCCCCTTCTTTTAGACTCTTTTACACTTTTGGTCTTGTCTTAATGGTTTTTGTTCCTTTTCTTTTTAGCATATATTTTTGAGTCTGGAATTTTTGTCTTATATCATTAATATAGTCTATGATTTAAATCCAGATGATCAAATTGCTAAAAATATTGAGGTTTCAATAATATCAAGGGAAAGTTTAATATCTGGGAATATTTTCAGGCAAGTGTGTGTGTGTGTGTGTGTGTGTGTGTGTGTGTGTGTGTGTGTGCATTTATGATACAGTAAACACCAACTTAAAAATGTGTCCTGTATATATTTTTTTAGAAAGCTGGTTGTTAAACACTTACCAGTATACCCGTCTTGCCCAATAAGAGATTTTTTTTCAAAAGTAATGAAACTTTATTAAAGCATTATCTATTTCATGAATGAAGATATCATTGGTCTTAACAGATAAAATAAGGTAAGACATTTTTAAAATAACATTTTTAGTAATTCTACATGATGTTCCATAAATATGAAGGTCCCAAGTTATGCTGCCCTTTTTTAACATTTTACTTAGTATGAATTACATCTGTTGTATTCAAATTATTTCAAGTTCTGGGTCAGTGGGGGTAGTAATGGTGTTTTTAGCTATATTTAGATATTGATTCTTCATGTACATACAGATTAGTTGTGCATATATACATATGTGTATGTATATTATTATATTTGTATAGATGCTATAGCTGGCATTACCATGCTGGATAATAAATAACAAGCTTTGGTTCTCTGACAACCATCATGTTCAGCCAGTAAGGAACTCATTGTTTATTTTTATGAGAGCATTTACCAACATTAGTTGAATTGAATTGAATCTGAATCCAATCTTATCCATGACTGCGTGAAGAGAATTCTTCATCTTTAATTCTGCTAATCAGGTTTCCTGGAAACTGAGTTAAGCATTCAGCACTCTCTGGGCATGATAGAACTGGTTTGACCTGGAATAAGAGCAAATTTGTGGAAAGTAAAACACTGATCTCAGATCTTTTATTTGAAAGATGGTTTATGATAGCCAGTTTGGGGCACTGAATTTTTATTCTTATGATAAGACTAGATATAGTCCTAAAATATTGAGATGAAATGATTTTTTAAATAGTAATATTCCTAAAGCATTTTTTGTAAAAATATCTTAAGGAAAGATATGACAAATCATTCTGTTAACTGAAGGACTACTTTTAACAAATGAATAATTGTTTTTTAATTGATCTACTTTATAAGGACACATTCTTGCCAATGAATTTTCTTACAATAAGATGTACAATTTATGAGTTTAAAAACTTTGGTGTTGGGGCAGCTAGGTGGCTCAGTGGATAGAGCACCAGCCCTGAATTCAGGAGGACCTTAGTTCAAATCTGGTTTCAGACACTTAACATGTCCTAGCTGTGTGACCCTGGGCAAGTCACTTAACCCCAATTGCCTCAGCACAAAAAAAACAAAAAACAAACAAACAAAAAACTTTGGTGTACATGGTTAGTTCTGTTAACTGGACTTTTTGCCTGGCTAGAGAAAGTAATTGGCTTCTTTCTTCAATTTTATGTGCTGTTAATATTCTACGAAAAATTGCCTGCACTAGAATATGTAGGTAATACTGAATGATGAGTTCTTCAGTAAGGAACCCATGTTTCAGTTAAAATTTTGTTAGTATCCATGTGTCCATTATTGCAAAGGATTATGGCAGGAGTTTTTAGCCTTTTTTGGTAAATTGGGATCTTTTGGCAGTCTGGTGAAGCCTATGGACCCCTTCTCAGAGTAATTTTTTTTAAATGAGTGGCTTAGGATTTAGGTAGAGTAAAAAGAACAAGAGGACTTATTACAGATAATACCTCCAGCATCTGACATTAGAAGTCAGTTAGTCTGTATACCAAACTTTGGACTTATGACTATGACTTTTTGAAATCTAATGTGTGTAGGTATATCTATATATGTGCATAAATTTGCACATGTATGTAGAAGGATATATTAATATTCCTATGCACAGATATCTGTGTGTATGTATATATAAATATAGTTACAGAAGTTGGAATGATGAGTGGAAATATCACTAGACAGGAAAGCAGATGGTCTGAATGCCAATCCTTGGGTCTGCCACTGGTTGTATGACCTTTAGGTGACTCACTTAAGCTTTTATGGGCCTTACTCTTAAATCAGGGCAAGAAACTTGCATATATGGGAGTCATTTGAGAATACTTGGATTTTTTTTTTAAAGCACAGATAGACTAGTTCATTCTTAGACTTGAAATAACCCGTAATCATTTTGCCAATATCTAGAGATGAATATAGACATTTAGAAAAATAAGATAATTATCATTTTACTTCTGAGATTCCAACACAAATCTGCAATTTATACAAATGACATAGTAGCTTTAAATGATCAACCATTTTTGCTAGTGTGAAATATTAATTTATTATACTTAATAATCAAATTACACATTAGCAGCAACTCCCCCACCCTGTAATTATTTGTATATATAGTTTTATCTTCTCAAAACGTCATAAGAGCTAGAACTATGTTTCATTTATAATTTTATCTCCCATGGTACCTGAAAGAGTGCCTTGTGCATAGTAAGTGCTCAGTAAACATCTGTTAAGTCAGTGAATGAATGCCATTGTTCTTTCTAGTGTTCAGTTCAATTAAGTAAAGGTTTATTAGCACTACTCTGTGTTGGGCACTTGGCTAGGATCTCAGTATACAAAAACAGAAAAGAAACAATCCACCTTACAAGCCGCTGTGTGCATTTTATCATGCCATGATGTTTCCTGTTACTATACTTATAGAGGGGTGTGTGTGTGTGTGTGTGTGTGTGTGTGTGTGTGTGTGTGTGTGTGTATTAGGGTATATATATAACAGTCTCCTTAGACTTTATGCAGAATTTCCAGTGCTTTCCTTCCTATTTCTGTTCATGACAGAACTTCCAAGAAATAATTTCTTTCAGTATTTTGGTACTCACTGTCTTGACTAAATCCAGGTAACACCAAGAAAAGTATAAGTCATAAATAAAAAGAATTGTCAACTAAACTTCTCCCAGGTTTTAAATTCCCTTTGCAATCTATCCAGGCTTAGTTCTCTTTTAATATGAATCCAGTGGGAGGGTGGGGGTAGGAGAAGACAGGATTTGCAAGTGGAGTAAAAAAAAATTCTTTCCATGACTTCTTTGAGGAAACCTAACCCAAATTTGATGGTGATGCAATAAAAATCTGGTGGTTTCCAAAGTTGCTGGTAAATGGCATATTCTAATGTAATAATTAATGAGAAAATTCCCCCAGCATGAGCACAAAAGGGGGAGGATATTTCCAGGGCTTTTGGTGCTATTAACTCTCTCTCTTTTAATTTAGTTGCACCAACTATCACATTTCTCGAATCTCCAACCTCAGACCACCACTGGTGCATTCCATTCACTGTGAAAGGAAACCCCAAACCGACGCTGCAGTGGTTCTATCAAGGGGCCATTCTGAATGAGTCTAAGTACATCTGTACTAAAATACATGTTACCAATCACACCGAATACCATGGCTGCCTTCAGCTGGATAATCCTACTCACATGAACAATGGTGTCTACACCTTAATGGCCAAGAATGAGTATGGCAAAGATGAGAAGTGGGTCCAGGCTCACTTCATGGGCCGTCCTGGAATTGATGATGGTGAGTTACAGGATACCTTTGTGACTGAACAGATTCAGATTCCTAATAGTCCCTGCATTCTGTTGTTGCAAAGATAAAAGGATAGTTGGATTGTATTAAGTAATTTGTGAGTTTTTGCAGCTCCAGGGTAAACTTAACAAAATACATCAATCAGGTAAACCTTTTCTGGTGAATTAAAAAATAGGTAGCCTCTTATTTACTCTGGGGAAGCAATTCATTCCTTAAAATGGTTGAGCAGATACTCAGGCTGCAACTGTTTCATTATCAAATAAGCCTGGCTTGGCCACCCTCATTGAGGGGAATTTGCTGTATCAGTATCAGGTATAGGACATGAAATTGAGTATCTTTTGAAAAACTGGAATCTATGATATCATGGAACATCTGGCAAACTTTCAGGATATAAACTGGGCCCAGCGGTAGGGTTTCTATTAGAAAGAATTCATTGTCTTTGTTCTATTCTGCATTATATGGTATCATAGAATGAGGGACGAAGTGAAGCCTTGAGGCGTTTGTAAAAATGCAAAAGCATAAGGATGTGGGAAGAGAAGCTTGAGCAAGTGGACTATTTAACAGCCATCTGGAAGTATCCATTTAGGTAAAGTAGGACAGAAGCTAACAGGAAAGAAACTTAGATGATAAGAGGCAGCGACTATTAGGACAGTAGTTCCACATAATGTGACATATACAGAGGTGTGGTTTGCTATAAGTAAATGTAAATATGAAAATATGAGTTTATAAAACAGATAAATCAAAGGGTTATCATTATTATTACTAAAGGATTTTTTACATCACTGAAAAATATAATACAGCATTCCTTTAAATCATAAGTTTTCTTTCTGTACAAATTCATCTTTTCAACAAACCCTTAATGAACTCTTACTATGTGCAGGATGCTGTTCTAGGTTCTGTGAATACAATCGTTACCATAATGGAGCTTACAATCCAATACAATAAATAAAACCTGAATTTTCAAATAACTATAATAGAGTAGAATGTCATGAGACATAAATGAGAGAAATACAGATGGAATAATAATTCAGAGAAAAGAAAGGTTCCCTCTGGCTAGAGGTAATTAGAAAAGGTTTTTTTGAAGAAAGGGGCATTTGAACTAGAACTCAATGGCTAAATGGGATTTGGAAGGTAGAGATGGTATAGGAAGAAGGACATTTGAAGAAGGATATAACTAAGGCATGAAAAGTATGATATCATACCAGTGGAGTGGTAAGTAATCCAATTTAACTGGAGCATGGGGGATGTGGATGGGAACATAGTAGAATACAAGACAAGAAAGGTAATTTGGAGCCATATCTTGGAGGGTCTTGAATGTCAGTGCAGTGTAGTTCAATAAATATGAAGCGGCTGTTGATGTATAGAGCACTGTGCTCCAAGAAGAGATAGATACATTTCAAAGAGGACATAATTCCTGTCTTCACTAAATGTATAGGCAGAACTTTATTCTGTATGCAGTGACTGCCCATTAAAGGTTTATGAGAGAGAGTGGTGACATGAGCAGAACTGTACTTTAGGGTATTCAATCTGGCAGTAATGTATAGGATGAATTAGAGCTCAAAGGATCAAGGATGACCAAGGAGTTATTAATATATCATTCATATGTGAAATAATGGGATGCTGACCTAGGGTACAACAATGTGAATCTGGAAGAAGAGAGAGATGCAAAAGATTCTGCTGAGTTGGAATCTTTAGGACTTTAGTGGTATAATGGATAAGTTGGGAGGTGGAGGAAAGAGGGAGGAGTCAAAGGTGTTTCTGAGGTTTTAAGCCTGAGTGCTTTCAAGGGTGTTGGTGCTATTAAATGCTTTTAGAAATGTTGCTATAATGAACCAATTTTTGAGGGGAAATAAATTTGGTTTTGTACATGTTGGATTTGAGATGTCATTGAGATAGAAATATCTAGCTGGAAATTGGAGTTATGGATCTAGGAGAGAAATCAGGGCTGGAGATATGTCCTCCTAGATATTATAGTTGAAAGTAAAGGGAGTGGCTATAGTGTCAGGACAAAGAGTAAAGCCAAAGAATAAGCTAAGGGGAAAAAAAGTTTCTTAAAGTTTAATGGAGGCAGCTAGTTGGTGCAGTGGATAGAGCACCAGTCCTGAAGTCAGGAACACCTGAGTTCAAATCTGGCCTCAGACACTTAACACTTCCTAGCTGTGAGACCCTGGGCAAATCACTTAACCCCCCCAATTGCCTCAGCAAAAAAAAAAAAGTTTAAGGGTGGGAAGAGAGAGGAAACTAGAAAATGGAGAATGAAAATAGAACAGTCACAGAGGCAAGAAGAGAAATAGAAAAATTCTGTCATGAAATGAATATAGCAAAGAACTATGCTAAGCACCAACAATTCAAATGGAAAAGCAGAAACTACACTCTAAGAGTTCCCATTCTAAGTAAGGGAGATGACATGTATAGAAAGTTTTAATTAGATAAGAAAGGTACCATAATAATGCATCATCTCTTCCGTCATTTCCAACCATATCTCTTTGTCATGTTGAATTGTTTGATAGTCTTAGGAACTTTGGTGGCAAGAACTTTTTCTTCTGGTCTTCACTGGATCTGTAGCAATTGGAGAAGTATTTGCCATCTCTTATCTCTACAATGGACATCAGAAGAAAAGAGATTTTCATGAACCAGGAATGTTCAGTCTGTCAGATTGTGTAGAAGGGTCAAGGAAGATGAAAATAGGGTGAACCCTATTGGATTTAGTGAGTCTTGGGAGCCTTGTTTCAGTAGAGTGGAGAGGAGGTAGAAATCTGGTTGCAAGGGGTTATAAGAGGAAAGTATAAATATCTCTAACTAAAAGAGTAGTAAGGCAAAAGAAAGAAGAGAGTAGTTTGATTGGGCTGTGGGACTTGAGGAAAGTCTTGAGAGAAGGGTTTATTCTGTACCTCCATTCCTAACCCCATTTAAAGGAGACAGCATATTTTTGAAAAAAGAAGAAACAATCAGTGGAGGGGGAAAATCAAAGGAATATAGAGAGAAGAGATAATTGATGGAATATTTAGTGGAAGATTTAAAGGTCTGGGATGAGACTGATTCTTCTCCTCCTTCCCCTCCTTCTTCTCCTCTTCCTTATTCTCTTCCTCCTCCTTTCCTAATCAAACTCCCCCTCCTCCTCCTAACTTGAATTTGTAAGATTTGCAAAGCTCTTCACATGTTATCTCATTTGATAATATTATCACAAATAAAGAGGAATGCCTTAGTAGAATCATTTAAAATATCTTGATTTACAGCAATTCTCTTTTCACATAACTTTATTCATCCATTTATTTATTTATTTGCTTTTTGCTGAGGCAATTGGGGTTAAGTGACTTGCCCAGGGTCACACAGCTAGGAAGTGTCTGAGACCAGATTTGAACTCAGGTCCTCCTGACTTCAGGGCTGGTGCTCTAACCACTGCGCCACCTAGCTGCCCCCATTCATTTATTTTTTACATATTATCTCAGGAACACGTTTATTGCACAAAGCAAGGTACATCTGTATTTATTTCTCAGATACTGCAGGCAGTTGTCTTTTCCATTAAATCTTTCTCTTAGGTAAGTTTGGCTATATAACTGCTTTTACAGTAGTAAATCTCCTGCTGACTGTTTTTCTTTTGTGTTTGGGGGTATACATTTATAGCTAAATCCCAGGGTTTTTATTTATAGCTACTTCCTGTTTGAAGATTTGGGGAGTGAACCTTATGTAAAAGTTATGGTATTGGGGTTAAAAATATTTGAAAACATGAGTGCATTTTTTTTGTAAAATTCTTTTAGGTGGGAGCCAATAATTAAGATTAAAAACAATACAATTCTCTTCATAATATAATTTAACTGTCAGTACAAGACCCAATGCACAATGAAGTAGGAATTTCACAAGTATTACTTTTTAAAGCTGCTTTATAGCATTTGTCATATTCATCCTCTTATATTTGTATCCCAATTGCATTGTTAATCTATCTAAACCTCAACCAACTAATGATAGAAATTGCTTTTTCTTCTAGAAAATGACTATTAGTTTCTCAAATTTCTCTTTAGAAAACAATTTCAATCGCAAATATAACCTCTTTTTCTTTATTTTTTCCTTCTTTTTGTTTTTTTGTTATTATTGTTACTTTGTGGTACACTGATAATGATGAGGTGGATAAAGAGTATAAGGATGAGGATAATAATAGCTAGCATTTATTTAGTTAAGGTTGTTATAGCCCCAACTCTCAGGTATAGTTAACATTGTGAGTAGTGGTATGTTCAAATTCACAGCATGTGACACATGAATTAAAAGCAAATTTTTTTAATAAAAAAGTGTCAAGGTCATATAAATTGGATCAAGTTTTAAACACCATGAAGATTCGTTACCAAATGACTGCCACTTGCATTTGCATCCCTAGAATGCTAATTGACTTTCAGTTAACCCTAATGTCTCCTTGCCATAGTGAGGGCAAGGCCAAATCTATTCACTTACATCCAGGTGTCAGATTAGTTTCATAATTTCCATTTTAGCACAGATGCAGAATAGGAAGTTATAGATTCTAGCACTGGGGTCTTGGCACAACATCCAAAAGACCACCAGAATCCTAAACTTATCTTTGTCCTTTTTCATCCTCTTCCCCTTTCCTAATTCTCATTTTTACTCATAGCATAGCTGCTATGTTGTGGCTTGCATCTGTCTTCCAGGTTTATCCTACCTCTCTATTAGACAGTCCAGGACTTTTGCTTTCCTGAGCATTGTCCAGCAAGCAGCAGCTCCACCATTGTTGGAACTGTGAGCAAAATGAAGCTGTGAGGGATATTGCTACCCCTTCCTTCTATATAAAGTCTTTGAAATAAAAAAAAAATCAATGGAAGTTTGTAAGACCTTACCTATCTGTGAGTTCAGTATAATAAATAAACTGAAATATAAAATAAGTCCAAGATTATTATTTGCTTAAATATATTAACTAGTACTATGTTACAGCCACAACCTAGCGGTGAATTAGCGATTTAATGCAGTCCCCTTCCAATGTCCTATTATAATATAAGTTGCTTGTATGCAAAGGCCATTGACTGATTGATAGAATCTCCCCCTACAAATTTATATGAGGTTCATATATAAAAGTGATATTATCTTCCAAAATTATTTCTTTTTTCTCCATTCATTCATTCATTTTTTATCCCACTTCCTCCCTTTCTTCCTCCCTCCTTTCTTCCTCCCTTCTTTCTTTCTTTCTTTCTTTCTTTCTTTCTTTCTTTCTTTCTTTC
>JAJPUD010000002.1:1610241-1666922 GCA_023553655.1 Myrmecobius fasciatus
GGGAGAGAGAGAGAGAAAGAGAGAGAGAGAGAGAGAGAGAGAGAGAGAGAGAGAGAGAGAGAGAGAGAGAGAGAGAGAGAAGGAAAGAGGGAGGGAAAAGGGAGGAAGAGACGGGGGGGGAGAGAATGAGAATATGAGTAAGAATTTATATAGATGCACAGGATAAATGTGCTTCAGACAGGTAGAAGTAAGAATATGTGTTGAATTTCTTAAGCTGAATACTTCACTATCTGGATTCTAAGTAAATGACAGGTAGAAAATGCAGCTGCAGATACAAAAGAACATAAGTTATTCAATGTCTCTTCTAAAGCTGTGATGTATCTTATTTAGCTTACAGGCAAAAAAATTTAAAGGAAAAAACTTGTCCAGGATGAAATTGATCCAAGGTATAACTACAATGGGAATTTAATCCCACATATGTTAAAAGCACTTTGGTGAACATGAAACTGTGCATGACTACTGACTGGAAAATATAGTTAGTCAGTGAGATTGTTCCTATCTCTTTGAAATAGAAATTAATGGAGATGGTGAGCATCAGATTTAGACTTTGTGAGATTGTCAAGGGATACATGACAGGATTTTTTGGCCAAAAAAGCTGTGATGTTTCTTGAAGATTAAATGTTTCCATAAAAAATGAATAGGAGGATGATTAACAAGTTAACTGGAAGACTTCAGGACTTAAATCAATCTAAATGGGGTGCCCATACTAATGTATCCTTATTTGAGTCATTACATTTTTTAGCCTTTAATAAATCAGAATAAATATCTATCACCTTTATTCATATAGAGTCAAAGGACACAGGTTCAACTCCCACTTCAGAAACTTGCTACCTTTGTAACCTTGGACACTTAAGTCACTTAATCTTGCTACCACTCAGTTTCTTCATCTGTAAAATGAATTGGAAAAGGAAATGTCAAACTATTCTAGCATCTTTGCAAAGAAAATATCCCAAATGGGATCACAAAGGGTCTGGCATGATTGAGCTAACTGAACAATAACATGATCCTTTGAGTAGTACTATGAGCAAATTATAGTAAATGGGAGGTAGTATGATTTTTACTTTCTATTTGTTCCCTAAAAGTAGTTTTTTTTTGGAAACTATATCAGGAAAACATCACCTTGGAAATATCAAGAAACATTCTTCTATATACTTTCTCTTCTCTACCCCCCAAATGTAGGATACAAACTTCTTGAGGACAGGGACTGGCTTTCAGTCTGTCTAAGCATCTCTACAATCTAAAAAGTTGCCCAAAATATTGCATGAATACTTCTTGAATTAGAGTATATTAGAAGATATTTTATTAAAATAATAATGTAGCCCTTTGTATAGAACAGTGCTAACTATCATTTATATTTGACCTTGAAGAGCAAAATCAGTGCTCAGAATTCTAAGTTAAATCTATTCATTTAATAGTCATTTTAAAGAAGTTAATTAATTTAATAGTATATGTAAGGTACTTTGCAAACCTCAAAACAGTATACAAAATTAGTTATTATCATTATTCCTGTCCACAGAGCATTATTCACTATTTCCATTTAACAGTAATAATTTATGATGAGCTTGTTATTGTAAAGACTGTATGGCATCCTGATAGAGAGTCACCTTTGGGGTCAGAAGATCCTGACTCAATTCAGAGGACTTTAATACTTCTTAACTTTCTGACTCTGGGCAACCTCTATGTCTTGAGCAACTCATTCAGATTGCATTGCCAGAGGAAGCTTCTTTATTGGCAGTTTTCTAGGCAAAAGAATTGACAGGTCTATTCCAAATATGATCAAATTACTGTGCTGAGTCCTGAAAGCTATTTTTAGTGTAAGATGTGGTAGTGGATAGAACACTGGACTTAGAATTAGGAAGACCTGAGTTCAAATCCTATCCCAGACTCTTATTAGCTGTATAACACTGGATGCACAGTCCCTACCTTCAGAGAGTTTACATTTGAGTTAATACATCTGGTACAAATAGACAAGCATAATACACAATGATTGCCTTAAAGATTTTTGGGAAAAAATGGTATGATACCTAAAAAGGATAGTCCTTTTCAATTCTCCCAAATGTTAAAGTTTTTCCAAATATGGGGAATGAGACAATGTAAAGTTTATCTAATGACTCTTTCAGACTTTTTGCCAGCTCTTGTTTCATGACACCAAAGCAAGATGTGTGTCACAGGAGAAGCAGCCAGTTCAGTCTGCATCTCTGCTTTAAATACCTGAATGTGTCCTAAAGAGTGTAGTTAGGACTTAGAGTTATAATAATTATGATGATTAAGATTTATACTTAAATAGCTTTTTGTTTCCCAGGAGCACTAATGTTAATTAATTATGCTTCCAAAAGCTCCTGTGAAGTTGGCAAAGAGAATGCTATTATTTTATCTGTCTTTTGGAAGAGTCATTTGATGTAGGAAAAGTTAATTGACTCTCCCAGTGCTACAAAGCAAATGGGTGATAGCACTGTGCATGAAACCAGGTAGCCTGAATCCCCAGCTCTGGTGTTTAATCTTCTACTAAGAGAAACTTCTACTAAGGAAGGGAGGAGAACAGCAGAGTGAAAATAGGGATCAGCCTCCAACTCAGGAAGTTCTGCTTCTGAGAAATAATGGCTTCCTAACACTGGGCAAGGTCCTTAATATCTTATTGTCCAACTTTCTAAGATTCATTTTTGGAGCAGGTATTGATTTAGGTTGGCAGAGAAAATGCCTTATGTCAGTGATATCATTGTTTTGCTATGAAACAAAGACACAGAGATAGAAACAGAGCTATAGAGAAAAAGAGATCAGGAGAGAAAGAGAAAGTTAGAGAGACACACAGAGATTCTGAGACACAGAGAGACAATACAGAGAAAGAAACATGCACATAGAGACAGAAATAGAGAGAAGAGAATAAGGGGCAGGAAGAGAAAGAGGAAAGGAAAGCAAAAAAGTGAGATTATAGGGTGGATTTAGACATGGGAAGGGACCTTAGAAGTCATATAGTTCAACTTCCCAATTTTATAGAGATAGAAAACTTCAGATTTATATCTTAAGGAACATTTTTCAAAGAGCAATGAAGGGATAGCCAAAAAAGGACAATTCATTGTTGCTTTATTGTCCTGTTGTTTTATCATATGTATTTTTGAAAAGTTTTTTTTTAATTTCACAAAACAAAATCTGAAATGAAATGAGATTTTTTAAAATGCATTTGCAATAGACTAAGACCACAAAGAAGAAAACAGATGTTTCTTTTTCTTATATGTTGTTTGGCTTTCTTGTTTGGGTTGTTATTTATACCTTGGCAATAGAATGGAAAATACATCCCTGTGCCATGCCATCTCTCTTCCAAAAAATATTATTGTTTTTATCCTACAAATGTTTTTCTTTTAAATCCAGGAGTTTTCCTGACATAAGATTTATTCATAAGATACAGAAGAAATTGAAAGGCCTTGGCTAGCATAATAAAAAGAGCTAAAGTAAATAGTTCTGTGGTTTTCTTAAATTTTTCCTATATCATTTATTTAATTGGGAATTAAGATGATGGTGGCTGGATTTGCTTTATCCCCAGCATTCTAGGTTTGTTGCATCCCTTACACATAGTGGCACTTAAATGTTTTTTTTAATTAAACAAAATTGAATTTAGCTTGAGCTGTGGGTGCCTCAGCTTTAAGGATAGGGATTAGAATTGGAGCTATGCTTTCATGGATGTCAGAAGCTACCATTGAGGAAAGTTTTCTACCAGTGCAAGTAAGCATCTTTTTTACAATTTATATTATTAGAGAAATGCCTAGAGTACAAACATATTAAATGATTTGCTAAGGGTCAGACAATCAATATGTGTCATAAACATGTCAGTAACCTAAATGTCCAAGAGACCTCTTGAAGGTCATACACAATATAAATAAGGGTGTCCATGGAAGGTATTTATTCTCTCATGTGAAGGTCTTCAAGATTGTTACATATGTCTGAATTCTGCCTTCCTCCTCCATGCCTTTGCCATTGTTAAATATTAGTTTTTTCATCAGAAGGTAAGGAATAAGATAGTAAGCCAGTTATGTCACAGCTAGAACTGAATCATTCTTTTAAGAAAATAGAATTTGACCATGAGAAAAAGTATTTTTTATATTATTCCCTAATCACACTTTAACGATAAGAATAATTGTTTAACAGTAAGGGGTAGCTTCTACACTTGCACTATATGTGGGTATTGAAACAAACTTGGTGCTGTTTCCTCTTTTCTGAATCTTTGGATGGTTTTCATTGCCCTTTCAGTGAGGTAATAGAACTACCAGATTTTCAAATTTCCTTCCGGAGAACCATGGTTCAAATTTGCCACTTAGCAGCAGCAGAACTTCAATCAATTCACTTAATCTCTGTACTTCATCTCTGTCATCTGTAAAATGTGAAGGCTGGACCTTCCAGCTCTAAAATATCATCTTATTCTTACATAAATCTTTAGAATTGTATTACTTATAACTACTATGTATTAATTCAGCTACCTGAAATTGACCTTTTATACTTGAGATGAACAGGAAAAAAAGAAAAAAAAGGAGAAAAAACAAGTAAACAAGCAAAGAAACAACAGCAAAGGTGAAAATACTATTCTTTGTTCCTCTGTATGCAAATTCTTTCCATCGCAGGTCTATTGGAATTGCCTTGAATCACCTCATTGTTGAAAAGAGCCAAGTCCATCACAGCTGATCATCACATAATCTTAATGTTGCTATGTACTCTTAGTTCTCCTCACATTTAGTATCAGTTCATGTAAGTCTTTCCAAGCTTTTCAGAAGTCAGCCTACTGCAGCTGAATTTTTAAAACAAACAGAGTTACTGGGAGATGTTAAGAGACTTTTTTCCTATACAAGCCCCAACCAAAAAGAATGATAGTGATGAAATTGTAAGACTTGCAGAGTAAACATAACTGAAGTTTTCATTTGATTTAGTAGTTGCTGTGGGCAAACTACTGGATTTGATAAAAAACTTATGGCCTACTCTAGTCCTAGTAAAACTGTTCTCATAAGTCCATCTCCAAAGATCTTCCCCCAGTGTGGCAAATGTACTAGGACTTAAAAACAGTGACAGGTATTTCCTTTATAAGGGTGGAGTCTGTCTTTGCCAGACAGCAGAGTGAGTGTGCTAAGGGATGGGGGTGGGGAGAATACCATGTTCTAGACACTTTCTTCTAATTTTGTGATTTTGTGTTAAATTTAGATGTCATTGCCAAGAAAGTTAAGTGACAATAGTTTTCATGGAGATAGAAAAGGTGAGTTAGAAAATAGAATGCCTCTCAGAAGATATAGGCTTTGTTATCCCGACTGTATATGGTAGGCAAAACTTGCATTTAGATTCATAGCACTAGAAAAAGACAGGTTTTGAAAGAAAAATTAGTAACAAAAATACAGAAACAATGAATTATATTTCGAAGCTAAAGGCTAATCTGTCTACTTTAAAGTGTATATATATATATGTAGATATATATATATATATATACATGTGTATATATATCTCAAAATTCCATCTTATTTTCCTCAAATGACCATTGCTAGAGCAGATTTGTTACTCCTAAGATTCTTTTCTAGGTGCTGTTTGGGAAATTTTTTATTTGGGGTGCTATCTTAATTCAGCAAGACTAAAATAAACCTATATGGTATTTAGCAAGATAGGTTAAAATTTTGTCTTAAGTGATGCTATCCCTGAATCTTCATAGTATTAATATCTAAAAATGGAAGGTTTTTCAGAAACCACTAAGTTGTGGAAATTGACTGATTTCTGACTAAAATAGATTATATCAACATTGGATAATTTTTTTCTTAGCAAGTTGAATCAATTCTTATAATTCTAGACCCCTGACAGAGAGATGAGGATTTTTCTGAAGGATGTCTTGTAAGCACTGGCAGTGTAAGAAATTTGCAGGAATAGAGATGGAGCCTAGAGAAAACATGTATGCGTTCATTCTATATATTCTCCTTTCTTCGTGTTGCTAAGGTGAGGAGGGAGAAAGAATTTTAGAATGTTTCCTGTGATCATCCAATGTTGACTAAATTTCAGTAGCAATACTTGTGAATCAGATACTTTGTAGACTGCAAAAATACCTCTGCCTTTCCCACCTCTACTTATGATGAAATTTTCTTTAATCACATGTAGCACCAAAATTCATTTAAGCTTTGCTTTCTGAATTGGTGAGTGCATTGAACAAGACTCCCATTTGTGGCCACCATTCCCTGATAAATAAGCTTTTTGAGGGTCACGATTGTCCCACTTTTATATCACCAGTACTTAGCATAATACTTGGTAGATAGTAGAGAATTAATAATTATCAACTGATTGACTGATTTACTGAATGTGGGAAACAAATATTTAAGTCCACAATTATTTCTTTAAATACTTCCCCAAACAGAACTTCTTGTGTTGTTGAAATATTGGATAAACATTCTAAGTTTTTTAATTTCTCCATATGGTTCATGTTCAAAAAAATTTCCCCTTCCTGCAGAATAAATACATACAAAGGAAACCATGATCATACATTGTTTAAAAAAGTAGTTATAGTATCTGTCATATTTGAAGAGAGTACAATTGATTTCTGAGAATTTAAGATTTTTAAGAATTGATTTATAGGGGCAGCTAGGTAGCAGTGGATAGAGCACCAGCCCTGAAGTCAGGAGGACCTGAGTCTCAGACACTTAACATTCCCTAGCTGTGTGACCCTGGGCAAGTCACTTAACCCCAATTGCCTCAAAAAAAAAAAGAATTGATTAATAAACTTTGCTTTTTCAATTTGCTTTAAAAACATTTTCCCCATCATTTCCATATTAAACATTTCTACAAAGATTTCCATATAGATCTGACTGGAGAATGTCACAAATGCTCCATTTATCTGTTGTTATTTGAAAAAAAAAGTTTTTTAGTCACTTCCCATCATAATACCTTAAAATGCAATTCTCAAAACCCTATGATATCTTCAAAAGAGAAGCAAAAACAAATAAAAAATCAAATTGATGATCTTTTATCATTGTGTTAATATTTTGAAAGTTCTTTTTTTTTTACTTTATTCCTTTATGGGATGTGGATTCTCCATCTGTGATATAGCTTGTAACCCTTCTACCCCTTAGTTGGCAGTATACAGCAGTGGTTATGCTTGAAAATATTCATTTCCTGGGGATTACCTGTCTGTGCTTAAACTGACTAGTTCTCAGACAATGGAAATAACATTCATCATAGAGCCTGCAATTCCAAGTTGGTAGAACGCATCAGAGACTGTGTCCTGTTGGCATAAACTCAGAACAGAACAGCCAGGGCCTCTTCCATGCCAAGTTAGAGCATCAGGAGATCACCTTAATAAAGGAATTCCTTCCTAGAAAATGCTTGTTTGGGATCATTTTTCTACATAAATAATATCAGTAAATCTATATTAATTTCTTAGGCTTTAATTATTTTAGACTCAGGGATTGACAAATGGAGTGCATTCATTTTGGGAAACTGTAATGAAGCTGAAGTGTAAAGTAAATGTGTACTTTAATTATAGTTACAGTATTTAAGGCTGCATTTGTAGGTATTAATCATGTATCTATGTATGTAAACAAATAAAATTTGGCAAATAAGAACAACAAAACCCCTCCAATGGGGTAAGTAAAAGTAAATAATTTTTTTTATTTGGAACAGGAGGGCTAAAATAACATAAAATTATAATTGGAATAACTATGGTATAGGAAGATGATTATTTATTAGTTATGCTTTAATTTGCCATTATGTCTGCAGTTCCCTACACCCCAGAAGTAAATGATACCTTTGTCTTTTGGGTGGAATCTTAACGTGAAGCAAAGGTGGTTAATATTAGCATCTCTTGTAAAATAATGTCATTGAATATAGTCTAGGAAGCATAGTTAGCCTGTTTTGAATGTTAGGGGGCCAGTAAAGATGAGCAACCTTATAACTCCAGAATGTATATTTACAAACTTTTCTTTTCTTTTTGTTTTGTTTTGCTGTTTAGGTACAGATCCAAATTACGATATTGACCTTTATGGTGGCTATGGTATTTTCTTTTCTGAATTTTTTTTTTTGCAGAACATGTATGATTAAAATGAAATCTGTCAAACTAAAAGATGAACTATTACATTCAGTTAAACATACATCCCAATTGCAAAATGATTTTAAAGTAATACTTTAATAATATTTAATATTAATGAACCATTTTAAATGCTATTTAATTTCAAGTATAGAAGCATGTATAATGGTACTTTCCCTCCTATTTCTATTCTTAGAAATTGTATGGTAGAAAGAACATTTGATGAGGAGTTAGAAATCCTGGGTTCTAGTTCTTCATTTTAACTCCTGTTCTTTCACTTACAATTGAGTGATCTTAAGCAATCATTATCCTTCTTGTGTTCTAGTTAATTAATTAATCAATGAACAAGTATTTATTAAGTGCCCCCATGTGCCAAGCATTGTGCTAAGCACTGGGAATGAGTATAAAGAATCAGTAAAATGAAGGGCTTGGTCCAAGTGACCTTCAAGCTTCTTTACAAACGCCAAAATCCAACATTTTTTGGCCTTTTGGGGCCACCATAGAACATTAAGTAAGTCCCAGCAAGGCCCAGATCCTATATTTTATTATTGTTTAAAAAAAAAAAACAGAGAAAAGTCCATGGCAGAAATTAAGTTTAGGACAAAATAGGGAAGAACTGAACTGTTTTTTTATATTTCAGTTGAAGAAAGAGTTGTATTTTTCCTGAGTGTGAAAGCTCATCTTTACCAGGTTTCCAAATCACCCCTGTATTTTGGGTTGGGATGTAGCTGAATGGGATGGGTTGCTGGGAAGAGTTGGTTCATGATTTGACAGTTACCAAAGGTTCTTAAATCATTGCTTTTTATTATTATTATTATATGTTTTCCAACTAATGCTTTTTTCACTTGGCAATTGTGTTGCCTTCACCTATTTTTAAATTTATTCAAGGTGGTCATTTTTCCCTTCCTGCTTTCCCTTTAATAGAGGAATCAGAATTATTATAGGGGTGTTTTGGATGATTTTCTGCACGTGTTGCTTTGTGATGTGAATTGTGTGTACATATACATGTAAATTTATTTATATATACATACATTTAAGTATATAGACATATGTATGTATGTATATGTATATATATGTAGTTTTAAAGTCCTGGAATATTTCATAATTGGAATCTCTGGAAAAAAATTAAGAGAGGTAAGGGATTGGGAAAAGTGCAAATCATGACCTAAATGTTTCTTTATATATATATATATATATATATATATATATATATATATATATATATTATATGAATCATGTTGCTGGTCTCTTTTCCAGGAACTTAAAACTTTTCTTTTGAAAAAATCATTACTTTGGCCCCAGACTGTATTTTTTCAATTGCTCTTTGGGTCAAAGTGTTATATTCTAGAAGCTGTTGTTTCACTCTTGGCATGCTTTAGCTCCCCATATACTGGATCCAGTGAGCTGTTGGAAATAATGGGATGGAGTACAACAATACTGGCTCAAATTTGATAAGGAAAATTATTGGGTCTGAAGACCATGAAGATGCCTTGGATGAGAAAAATTCTTTGAATTATTAAATAATTCTTCAAATAAATAAATATGAACTGACTGGACTAAGGCAAAGAGACAGGGTAGTGCAGTGGGAAAATTCCTGAAATGAGCACTGAGTTTTTTGTGCTGCTTTTGACACCATTTAGGTGATTTTAGCAAAGTGTATGACTCTTCAAGGCCTCAGTCTCCTCATCTGTAAAATGAAGAGATAGGAAGAGACTTGGATAAGATCTTCTCAAATGTTATTTCTAAGACTCTGCATATGATAATTCTAGAACATTCTATATAATTCTGACATCTGTGATTCTGGAAATCAGTAAGTGTTTTCCTTTATGGACTATATTTAAATTTCAAAGAAATCTGTGCTAAAACCAAATTATATTCCATGACCTTGGATCTTATGGGAACACTTCAGACAATAAAACCTAGGAAGGTTTTTGTTAAGATTTTGTCAGAGCAGTTTCCTTTGTAGTTTGTTCAGTCTTGATCAAAGACACTTATGTACTAAGAAAAAGATATTGACTAAAGCAAAACAAAACAAACTTGAAAAACTTTTTTTTTAGCCATCATAGAGTTGCTAAACATTTTCCTTGTTATTCATATTACTGAAGAAGGAAGCAGCTACTAGTAGACCAAGGACAAGATGATGCCTTATCTTGAAAAATGAATTGATACACTTGACATTTAAGTTGAAGATGTATTTGAGATATGATAGTTGAATATTTTTTCAAAATGTATTAATATATTGGAACAATTTTCCTTCCCTCATGTTATTCAGAAACCCCCAAATTGACTAGACCACTGAAAAGTAGAAATCTGTCTTTAGTCTAATAACAAATCTTGCTGATTTCATTTGGTGTTTTTTTACCTATCAATTCTTACCTCCTCAATCCACCTCCCCTCTATCCTCAGCTTCCTCCTCCCAAGGCTTTGAGTCAGGAAATGGGTTTTATAGTTGAAGCTGCCAATTATTTCTTGTGGGACATTAGTCAAATTATTCCTTGAGCCTGAGTTTCCTTATCCATAAAATGATCATGAATGACTAGATTAGAGATCTAGGAAAACATGAAAGTTCTTCAGTTTTCTTACCAATCACTATAGCTTATTCTTTAGCCTTTATTTTGTGTGATGAGTTAATAGCCAAGGTCATCTTATTATGCACAAGGAAAATAAATTAACTTGAACTTGACCCATTAAAAAACTGATTAAAAAAAAAAAGTCCTTGAGGGCAGCTAGGTGGCGCAGTGAATAGAGCACCAGCCCTGAAGTCAGGAGGACCTGAGTTCAAATTTGGTCTCAGATACTTAACACTTACTAGCTTGTGTGACCTTGTGTAACCCCAATTGCCTCAGCAAAAAAAAAAAAAAAAGTCTTTAGATAAATAAAACTTTTGACTTTGTGTGATCCCAACATCACACTGGATTTGTTTAGTAAGCTTAGCAATGCCTCTGCTACAAGGAGAATATTAGTTCTCAGAAAACTGTCATGTATTTTAGCTGTGCTTTTTGTTTTATTGAAGGCTTAGAGTTTTGTGGTTATTGGCAGAAAAGACAAAATCTTTTTTGTTTCTCCCTCCCTCTCACTCTCTCTTTCTCTCTATTTTAAGATTATGAGACCACACCTAATGATATTGGAGATACTACAAATAAAAGTAATCAAATCACTTCAACAGATGTTTCCAACAGAGAGAATGAAGATAGCATCACGGTGAGTATAAATTGAAGTTTCCTGATTTGGGACTATACAGTAACTGAATAACATAAGGATGCATGTTTAATGATTGCATCCAGGACAGGAAAAGTTGTTGTTTTTTCTCTTTTACATGATTGTGTATATGAATGTGTGTGACACATGTGATATATATGCTCAAATGCTTTAACAATTGAAGGGAAAACAAATAATTTCAAAAGAAAAAAAACTATAAGTTTAAAGAAAATAAAATACATTTGTGGTATCATGGATCATGTATTAGACAGTGTCAGGAAAATTTGGATTCAGATCCTGCCTGTGCTTATTAGCTATAAGAACTTGGATAATCTTCAGGTCTCTGTTTTCCAATTTATAAAATGAAAGCTTCCATGGGCTGATTCCTAGTGTCCCTTAGGTCAATCCTTTTCTGAACAAGAGATATTTACTACGTCTTGTGTTTGAAGACCTCTGGTCCCAAAGAAAGTTTTTTTCTCTTATGGCACACCATTTTATTTTGGACAGCTCTAAGGAGCTGGGTAATCTAAGGATTTAGACAGCACAGAGTAGCTTTGTGTTTTTGTTTCTTATGTAAACTCAGCAAACACATAGCAAGCAGCTATTCTGTGCAAAGTATAGTTCGAGATGCTGGAAATATCAGGATGAAAATATTTCATGACCCTTGCTCTTTGGAGCTTCCAAATTTGCAGTCAACCTTTCTGCTCATTGTTCCTACTTTTGCTTTCCTGAGCCAAGCTGAACAAATCCATTCCTGTTTCCATATGAAGACTCCTCAGATATTTGAAAAGAGTTATTGTGTCTCTCCTCAAGATTTCTTATCTATGGACTAAACACATTCGGTTCTTTGAGTGCTTTTTTGTCCCTTCTACTTGATGTATTCCAACTTGTCAGTGTCCTTTCAACACTCAGCACAGGGTCTGGTACATAGCAGGCCCCTGATAAATGCTTGTTGATATTACCTGACTTGACTAAAATGTGGCCCCTGAAACTGGACACAGTACTCCAGATGATGTCTGACAAAGGAAGAACTCCAATTTATCACTAATTTCATGGTCCTCTTGGAGTGTTTACTAATTGCATGATCCTGAGAAAGTCATTTCAATTCTCAAAGGCCTCTTACTCTATCTTTTAGAGCAAATGCTAATAAATATGAGGAAAGGAAATTTAATTATTGGTGGTTCTCTACACCATTCCAAAAAGGGGAAAAGATATTTTATCAGATTAGGATTATCCTTCTAAGTCTGCTGAGATAATTTTTTTTCTTTTTATAAAATATTTTTTCTAATTACATATAAAGACAATCGCTGAGATCTTTTTGATCCCAGATTCAGTTATTTAATGGTTATTCTTCTCAACTTCATGTAATCTGTCAACTTGATGAGAGTAACATCTTTGCCTTCATCAAAGTCATGGATAAAGGCCAAGGATCCTTGGGGGATTCCCACTAGAGATGTTTCCCCAGTTTGATATCTATTTTTGTGGGTTGTTATTTTGGAACTGTACCAGAAAGTAGCATACTCTGGATTATACTGATTATGGAAATTCTGGATACTTGTGGCTCTTTTTTGGTACCATCAGAGATACACATGGAAGATGCAAAAACAAAGTTTTACAAAAAATTTTCAGTAATGTGGTATACTTCAGATTACTGCTGTGTAGATAATACCTCACAGTGCAAAATATCTGGGTTAACAGTTATTTTCTGAGCTAGAAAGCCAAAAAGCAAAATGGGTAATCCAAGTCAATATTTTCCTTCCTTCTCTCCTTTGTTCATTCATTTGTTCATTTATTCCTTCCTTCCTTTTCCCCTTTCTCTCTTTCTCTCTGCCCCATTGACTGTAGGACTTGGAATCAGCAATCTTAGTTCAAATCCTGCCATATATACTTAACTCTAGTTAAGATTACTGATTGCTTCCTAGCTGTGTGACACTGGGCAATTCATTTAACCCCAATGGCAGCTAAGTGGCATAGTGGACAGAGTGCCAGCCCTGAAGTCAGGAAGACCTGAGTTCAAATCTGGCCTCAAACACTTAATACTTCCTAGCTGTGTGACCCTGGCTAAGTCATTTTACCCCAATTGCCTCAGGAAAAAAATTATGATGATAGTAATACTAATAAAAAATAGTAATAATAATAATAGGTAGCATTGTAAAAATGAATGAATGAATAAATGATCATGGAAAAGCTGCTTAATCTCTTTCAGCTTAGTTTCCCTATTGGTAAAATGGTTACAATAATAGTACCCATCTCACAGGGTTGTTGTGAAGATAAAATGTGGTAAGATGCATAAAGTATTTTGTAAGTCTTAAAATACTACATAAATGCTAGTTATTATTATTAATGAAATTCTTAATTCTCTGTACAGTACATATCTAGTATGCTTTGAACCCTAGAAATTATAGTCTCATCTCATATACAGGGAGGTGCAATTTATGTCTTGCTGAATATAGGGGAGAAGTAAGCTACTTTTAAACCTGCCTTGGGATTAAACTGACTTGACATAAAGAAATATACATTTGCAAATCAAATAGTCAAATTAGAGAGTAGTTATTCTGATTGGCAGGTGCTTAGCTTTATAAATGTTATCTACTGTGAAGTTCCTGTAAGAATCTAATTTCTCTTAGGCAGTTAAACATTGGTGTGTAGATTATTAACTTCTTGGCAAAGCCCAAGTGATTTTGGGTAAATTAGTTGGCCTCTGGTAAGTTCCAGGCCTTGGGCCTCAGTTTCCTCAGAAGTAAAGAAAGAGATGAGACTTGATGTTCTCAGGGGTATCTTCTAGGTCAGTGTTAAGGCCGAGAAATAGAAAACTAAGACTTTAGGATCCACTGTCTATTGCAAATAATATGAAAAACAAAATCATTGAAATGCAGAGCTCATGTGCAAATATTCTTTGATTAAATAAGTGATTAATAATCAGTTTTCTTCCCAAGAACATTTCTTTTTTGTACCTTGAACAGCTGTAGGATGCCATTTGGGATACAGATTGCTCAGATAATTCTGCTTTCATACTGAAGTTTTCATAGGCTTCCTCCCTAGTGATCACAGGCATGGAAAATTATTTGAAATCTTCTCTTTTGCTTTTTCTCTGCACTCTGGCATGTAGATATTCATTTTTAGTGTTCCAATTCTGATCAAGGAAATTGGTTATCTTTCCCCTGCACATTGAAGTCTTCAAAGATGTCCTTGGAGTGTCTTGATCCCCATTTGCCCAGAAGTAATCAGACTGAAATTCTTTGAGATTCAGTTGTCTGGTCAGTTAGAATGGAAACATACTGCCAAAGGATATTCTGTTTCCAAAACAAAATTAGATCCCCCATAGTAATATCTACGACTGGATCTTAGAAAGTTCTGTGATAATAAATAATTCTAATAATTAAGTGCCTGGTGATGAACTTTACATCCATAGACCACCAGTTCAGTTTGAATTAGCCTGAATTGATGAGTTTCATCACTGGAATGACTACAAGATTTTTGAAATTTGTGATCATAATGACAAAGATTATGTACTAAAGTGAGGGCTTTAAAAACTATATTACAGGGGCAGCTAGGTAGCGCAGTGGATAAAACACCAGCCCTGACGTCAGGAGGACCTGAGTTCAAATTTGGTCTCAGACACTTAACACTTCCTAGCTGTGTGACCCTGGGCAAGTCACTTAACCCCAATTGCCTCAGCAATATATATATATATATATATACATATATATATACACATATATATATACACACACACATATATATATATATTTATTACAGAGGGAATTGTTTGAAAGAAATAGGTATATTTAGCTTAGAGAAGAGAATTCTAGTATTTGAAGAGCTTTCCTATGTAAGAAAGATTAAATTTATACTTTTGTCCCAGAGGTCATAACTAGGAATATTGGGCTGAAGGTAGTGATGGTGAAGATTTAAATTCAAAATAGGGAAAAGCTTTCTAACTATTAAAGCTATTCAATAGTAGAATAAGCTGCTTTGGGAGAAGGTAGGATCCCCCTCACTGAATATTTTCATTTAAAAAATTAAATTACACAAACACACATATATATACATATACATATAAATACATATGTGTGTGTGTGTGTGTATGTGTGTGTGTGTTGCTGAGCTAATTGGGGTTAATGACTTGCCCAGGGTCACACAGCTAGGAAGTACTGAATGTCTGAAGGCAGTTTTGAACTCAGGTCTTCCTGACTTCAGGGCTGGTGCTCTATCCACTCTATCACCTACCTGCCCCTAAATTATATTTTTCAATGAACAAAAATCTATCTTCTGTCCCTCTCACTTTTCCTCCCTCATTGGAAAAAGAAAAACAAAATCTTTGTAATAAATAGGCATAGTCAAGCAAAAGGAATTCTCACATTGGTCATGTCCTCAAAATACTTATGTCTCATTTTGCACTTTAAATTTATCACCTCATTGTCAGGAAAGTGGGTAGCATGCTTTTTCCTGTACAATCTTGGTAGATCATTGTGTTATAAGAGTTCTTAAGTCTTTCCAAGTTGTTGCACTAACAATGCTTTATTTTTAAAAATAAATTTTCATTTATATATTTTGGTTTGTACATTGCTGGAATTTTTCCCAGCACTTCTCTGCACCCTCTTCATAGAGAGCCATTTCATATGACCAAAAATATATTTTTAAGGAAAATTTAAAAAAATGAAGAAGAGAAAAAAAGTTACCAAACCAAACAATACAATGAAAAAGTTTGAAAAATATATACAATGTACCATACTTGTGAACCTTTTACCTCTGCAAAAGAGGAGAATAAAAGTGTCTTTTCACATCTCTTCCTTGGGGCCATGCTTGTTCCTTCTAATTTTGTATCCATCTCTCTGTATTCCTTTGTGGTTGATCTTTACATTAGGCTGTTATCTTGCATATACTATTTTCTTGGCTCTGTTGACTTCACCTTGTATATGGGCTTTTTTCTTGTATAAATTTTTCTTCTAGTTCTGTTCACTTCCTACCCTTTTCATTATTTCTTATAGCACAATAATATTTTATTCCATTCATATATCATAATTTGTTCAGTCATTTCCCAATTGTTGGACATCCATTAGGTTTCAGTTTTTTGGCAATACAAAAAAAGAAAGGTGATACATATTTTTATACATTTAGTTCCTTTTCTTATTTATTGGATCTTTTTGGACTTGGCCCGCTGGAGATTTTAAAGGATGTCCACACTTTGGATATGAGGTCCTTGAGAAGAAGAGCTGCCTTTTGCCTTTCTTCATATCTTTAGAGCAGTAGCTGCTCATAGTAAGTGCCTACTAAATGTTTATTGATTGAACGATTAACTGACTAACTGAAGAGGATTCTAATTCATATATGTGTTGGTCTACATCGTTTTCAACATCCTTTCCATCCCTGGTTTTTGTGATTTTGATATAACAGATCTTTTATTATAATTAATGGCTTCTGATTGGAAGATTTAATGTTTTATTTTTTCCCACATTATATTTTTTAAGCATGTGCTCTTTGAAAGTTCAATCTACTCATATTGGTGCAATAGATAGAGAGCTGTCTTCAAAGCTAGGAAAACCTGGGTTCAGGTCCCACTTCTGACACATAATATCTCTGTGACTCAGAACAATAACTTAATCTATCAGTGCTATAAGCAACTCTAGACAATTTGAAAGATTGCAATTTAAAGATCAGGTGTCAGCTAGCATTGGTAGTGGAAACTTCTTCACCTGGGAGTTCCTTATACAATACAATCATAGATCCACTCCTTCTTCTTAAATTATGCATTTGGCCTTTTTTTAACAGGCTTTAATTTAATTGATGACCAAACAGATTATTCAGACTACCTTATAAGGTTGCTGTGAGAAATATATTTTATGTTGCTGATTGTTATGGTCAACTAAACTCTTAACTGTCTTTGGTTTCTTTCAGGTGTATGTTGTAGTGGGAATTGCAGCATTGGTATGCACTGGTTTGGTGATAATGCTGATTATTCTTAAGTTTGGAAGACACTCCAAGTTTGGCATGAAAGGTAAGAAGCATTGCATGTTTTCCCCTTTTTGGGTAGATAATATGATTGATGCTAACTTGTTCAAGGCTCAAGATTGCTAGAGTTAAGATGACTAGGTTCTAAAACTATTATGGGAGCCTAATTGTCATTCATGATAGAACAAATTATAGCAATTCTAAAATTTGTTGGATTCCTTGGCATAAACATCTTTTTAAATGAGGACTGATTTACAAGGCAGATATCTTGTCATTCGAGTAGTATTCATGATGGTTATAAATGGCCACATACACAACTGATGCTTTTGAGTCTTCCCTTGCTTCAGAACACAGATCAAAAAGATGAAGGTAGATGTAGAGGGACAGTTTATGAAAGTACTTTCTTTGCACCAGGAAAGATCTTTTCTTTGCATTGGATGCTAAAATCCTTGCATGATGATATTGTTTCCCTATTGTTTCTACAAAGTTCCTAGCTCTTGAATTATGGATAGTAGTGTTGGAAAAAGAAAAGAAAAAAATGCCTTTGTTATTATTTTGGAACTTATTGGATAAGAATAACTTTTTTAGTGAGAAAAAAATATTTGGTGCCAGGATGGTCAGAGGAGGAACTATTTAATTTTCAGTACAATTCAATGAACATTTATTAAGTACCGATATTGTGCCAAGTACTATGCTAATGATTACTTGAGAAATGATGTTTGTAGAGATTTCCAAATAGCATCCTAAGACGTTTGGGACATTATGAATTTTAGAAAAAGCTGGATCAATGTTCTACTGTCATATAAATAGCAGAGAATTTTAACCATTTTAGGAATTATGACTCAGGTTTTAAATCTCATATTTATATATTATATATATGAGAGATTTTTTTGTACTTTGCATATTCTGATAGATAGCCATTTATGAGGGGCAAATGGATAATTTATGCTAAGTGGTTTAAAAAGTTTTTTATTTATTTATTCTTTTATCTGTGCTTGAATATAGGCCTGAGCAGTTATTTATATATGTTTGCAGTGAGTGGCCTGATATATTAATGTAATTGCTAATATTCTTTTTAGTCAATCATATTTTTGAAAACTTGAAAGGGAATTTTAAAATAATAACATTGAAATATCTTATGAGGCCTGTGAAAATGTATCTTTCATGTGCTCATCTTTCCCATTCTTTGTTTTTTACCACGATCCTGAAATCTCTCCAGTAGTATGTAAAAAAGGGCCTAGGGAAGACTTCCTATCTGACCTCAAATCTTTTCCTCATGCTTACTAATGCATGGTATTCCCTTTGTGGTGATGGAGGAGGAAGATTTTATTTTTTTAAATTAGACACAAGACTTGAAATGCTAATAACTCTGAGAGAGAATATATTAATATAAATATATACTAATTGACTGATATATGTTTATTTTCAGTAGTAGATTTTGCCAAGGAAAAAGGCATTTGCCTTTCTAAAGATGGAGAATATGGGGGCAAGGAATGGAAAAGAAGGCTGGGGTACACAGTATTGCGTTGGGTTAAACTGTTTAGGAACTGTTATATAAAAGGTTAGATCATATTTCAGAGATAGGTTTCTATAATATCTTCACTTTATTATTTTCAGTTTTAACTTAATAATGTGTTTTCCTTCATATACTTTGATGAAGTCTAGTGTTTCATTTCCTTACATGTAGTATGCTGAGTGACTCTCCAAGGCATAAAAGATTGTACTTAGGACAAACCCTAGCTGGCCACTTCAAACAATTCAGGGGTTTCAGTTCAGATGAGATGTGGCCCTGTCTCCTTCTTGATCATGGGATAATTAGTATAGGTGAGAATGAATGTGATCTCGTGAAAAGAGGTAGATATGGATAAGAGCAAAAGAGGCAAATTACTGCTCAGACAGGACAATAACTCATCAGATGGAGGAGGGAAGGAAGAGAAGCTAAATGTCAATAAATAGTGACAGTAAACAGTGAGGTTTTTATAAGATGCCTCTTTTATATACTTGTGATCTTTAGGTTAGTTGTGTGGATTCCAGAGAATCCAGAGTTATATGATACCTACTAAAGTGGAATATTGATGATATAGAACAAGATTGGATTGTAGATCCAAGGTGACCACTTTGTTCATTTTTATGTATCTATTCTTGTTCTCCCTTGAACAGGAGTTGATCTTTTTCCCTGAGTTTTCTATCCAAGGAATCTGGAATGCAGGAAAAATACTAGCATTAACAGGATCAGGAAATTCTTCCTGTAGAAATTGGTGTTTTAAATGGTAGTTGAGGGAAACCAGTGATGAAGCATGATGCTTCATCAAAGAGACAGAACAAAAGAACAAGAGCAAAAGAGTGAGAGCAAGAGCGAGAGAAGGAAGGGAGGGAGGGAGGGAGAGAGATAGTATGTGTATGTATGTGTATATTTTCCATTTAGTAGATCTCATATATCTGTGGTTGAACTGATGTGCTAGCCTAGATTCTGGACTAGGCTCATGACAGATTAGAATTTGCTTTTTATTTTTTAAAATAATTCAGTGATAATATTTGGAAAGAACCAGATTTCCTTTATACCCCTTTAAACAAATAAACTGATCTTGATATAATCATCCATTTTATTGGAACTTGTAAATCTTGTCAAATGTTAATTACCTGAAAATACTGGATTAGGAGCTATCATGAAAAGGATAGGTAGATTCAAAGTCAGCAATATCTGAGTTCAATTTATGAGTCTATTTATGACTCGGCTGTGTGATCATGGACAAAAACTTACCCTCCATACTTTTGAAACTCTGAATTACAGAATGGACAAAAATCACAAGCTGATGATGGTTTCTGTTCCCATTCGGCTAATTCTGCAATTGAGACACAGAGATGAAAAGATTTATCCCATAAATATATCTTAAAAATAATCTTATGAATATTTTGAATTAATTTTCAGCAAAGAATTCATTATTTTCAAAGTTTTAAAGTTAATGGGGCAAAAACTTAGGAGGTTTAAATTCCAATCAGGTGAAGTTGAGCTGGAAGGAGTTTCAGGATCTGGGTTGAAAAGATATTTGGATCAGATTTGGAAAGGAAGATGTATATGCCAGAAAGCCAGAAAACACAGTTGTCTTAAACATCTGTAAGAAACTACTTCTATAATGTGTTTAAAGGAACTATAAAGCAATGATTTATGAAACAATGTGAACATAGCATTTTTGAGAACTTTTTGAAACAATTTATACTTCAGAAAGCTTTAAAAAACAAAATTAAATGAACTTTCAGATAGATGTGTAAGTCATCTTATTTTGTCAACTTTTGATAAGCATAATAGATTGATGGAAACCCTGGTAGTTCTTATGTAAACAAAAAGTATGGATTTGAGTTTGACTTTTATCTCTGCCAATTTTTAGTTGTGCTATTAAAAGTTAATAATTTCTTCCAGGCTCAGTTTGGTCAGCAGTAAAATGGAATAGTTATATCTGCCTTTAGCTACTCACCTCATAGAGTTGTTTCCCCCCACCCCAATTTCAGGAATTAAAAAAATATATATAATTAATGTGGGGAGTCACCATCTTTCCATACCTGAGAAGACAATTTCATGAATTGCTATGGCCCCCCAATACAAACAAACAAAAACAATGAAATGGGACTAATCTTTTGACTGATACTCTTTACAACAGACTGGGCTTGTCCTTGAAGTGTCAACTGAAAGCTAGCATCTATGTTAGTACATAGTAGGTACTTTATTAATGATTATTGTTTAATTGATGGCTTTTCAGAATTTTGGATTATTTCTCTTCTATAATGAGGCACCATAGCCAAGACTTTAGTAGAGGATAACATTGATAAAATATAGATGAGTGTTAACAGTAAATGAAAAATAAGATAATGTCCATGAAAATGCATTTTTCACTAAAGTTTTATGTACTTGTAAGTCATCAGGCAACAGTGTGATTTTTAATCTGTCACATGAGCTATAGTCCTACAGTCATGCAATGATGGAAGATATGTCTCATTTAAAACCTGTTTGTCCGCCTTAGTTTCTAGTATTTTCTTGTTTGGGCAAGGCTTTCTACTTTTTAGACTAAACTGTTGATTGCCTTTCCAATTCTTTTTTCCACAGCTTTCATTTCTTTTCCCATTTTTCTTCTTTCATTTATTACAATTTAAAACTCCTTTTTAAACTCTTGCTTCATCTCTTGTAAGACTTCTAGTTGAATTTTTGCCTAAGCCATATTTATTTTTGAGGCTTTGCCTGAAAAAAAAAAGCTTTGGAAATTCTCTTTTCTTTGGGGTCTGTGCCTCGAGTTTCTTTGTCATTTGTCATTGTCTCCAAACAGTGGAATGGGCCAAAGATTTAGCTTAAAATGTATCTTGATGTCTTTTGATAGTATGACAGATTGGATCAACAGTTAACTTCATGGTCTCTAGTAGACTAGTAAATACTTGTTGAATTAATTCCTTGAAAGTCATGATGGAACAGAGAAAGAGTGATAACACAGTGTCTGACATATAGTAAGAATTCAATAAATGATCATTGACTCAAATTGCCTTGACCACGACGGAATGTTAAGAATTCAATTGTTACAGATAAATCCCAGTGTGGCCAGTGAATACTTTAATCATATGCAAGTGGTAAAAATAGAAAATGTAAGAATAAGAAACAAATAAGTTTTTTCTCTCATATCTTTAGATATGGTAAGAATTTTTTCTTTGTGTATTCATGAACCGTACAGGTATGCTTTACAAAGCGAGTATGTTTCCATTGGTAACAGTATTTGGGAGTATAATTTGGGTTGATTTATTTCATTGCAAAACATTGTAAATATGTATCTAACCTTTGAAAACAAACTGAATTACCAAAATCAGAGAACCAGGAACATATTCAGAATTTTTTTTCCTAAGACTTTAAACTAATTTAACATCAATGTTTTAGAAAATGCATCACCTGCATTTTCCCCACAAGCCTGTTAAGAAATGGTGAAAAGCTTTGTTGTTTGTGTATAATGTGGTAGATTCATGCTTTTAGCCTAATGGCTTTCACCTGAGTAGCTTCACTCATAGTCAAAGGTTTTAGTCACAACATTTACAGCTGAAGAGGGCATCAGATGCTGCCTTCTCTAAATCTCTTATTCTGTTATTTTTATAGAGGTGGAAGTTTGCCCATGGTTGGAAGAGAGAAAGATGATGGGGCAGAGGGGAGAGAAGAGAAGAAGGAGGGGTAGACAAGTCAATAGAAATAATAGATATGTATGTAGATCTATAGAGAGATAATAGGTAGACGGGTAGATATGTGAATAAACATGTAGATTGATAAAAATGGTAGGTAGAGGATAAAGATGATACATATAAATATGTAAATGGCTTGATAGAGATAGTAGATAGAGGATAGATGGATAGGTAGATAGGTAAAGCATTAACTGAATTCTTATTCTGTGCCTGGCACTAGGCAATGCATGTGAATTAAATATGAACAAAAAACATAACAGGCCCTACCTGCTTATAGTTTAATGTAAAAAGACAATGTATAAAATACTCTGAAAATCACAGAGGATGGGAGGAAGTTGGGGCAAAGTGATTAGTGGGTGTGAGAAGAGCAGGTACAAGTAGTCACAAGTAGATCCTGATTTGTACTAAGTATGACAAAGTAAGTTTCATATTCAGTCTCAGACTGTGTCTAATCATAGTGTCTTAAGTCCAGATACAGGAGTTCTTTTACTCAAGCCATCTTCTTTTTCTAGAAGCTGATCAAGGCACAAAGGAGCCTTTAAAGGAATGAATTTTATTTTTACAAATGTCAGTGAAATGTTTTTTCTTCTTGAATAACTTTTGTAATAAATACTTTTTCTGATTTTCCTTCACAGGCCATAGATATTTCTTAAAATAATTTTCTCATTAAAAAACCACACCCTATTCTTATGTGTCTCTTTCCAAGCCTCTTCCTCCCCATTTTCCCATCATTTTCTTTTACTGGATTTGTTTTCCCACTCTTGTGTCCTCTAATTTTATAATCTTTCCTTTTTCTTCCTCTTAGCTTCCCACTCATCCCTAGTGTCTTTTTTTTTTCTTTTTGGATGAACTTTTAAAATGTTTTGTACTTTGTTCTGAAAACCAGAAAATGGAGAGCATAAGAAGTTTTCTTCAACTCTAACATATGCCTTGGTTTTATCTTACTTTATTTTGGACAAGTAATATTGAATGACTATGGGAAGAATTGTAGCTTTAGATTAGAAATATTGTCCTTTGGCATTATAGTCTGTTTAAATAACTTGCATCATTCAGCAGTGGATAAACTGTTAACCCTTGTCTGCTGAATCACCCCAAATGCATACTCTAGTAAACCAGATGGCATAGAGAAAAGAGCTCTGGGTCTGAAGTCAGGAAGACCTGCATTCAAAGCTGGTCTTGGATGCTGTGTGGGCCCATAGTTTGCTTCAGTTTCTTCATCCATAAAATGGAGATAATAATAGCTCCTACCTCCTGTGATTGTTGTGAGGATCAAATTAGGTGAGATAAGAATTGTAAAGTGCTTAGCTTGGCACATAGTAAGCACTATATAAATGTTAGCTACTATTGTTTTTATTATTAATCTGCAATTATATATACATGAAGACTACTGAAAAGTCTGAATTCAAGAGGATTTGCCAAAAATTTTAACTTAGTACATACAATCTTAGATCTGGAGTCAGAAAAATCTGAGTTCAAATTTTATCCCTGAAATGCAATGACTGTATAAACATAGCCAAATTTTAAGCAGGTAAGTGCTTCAGTAGATATAGTACCAACTTGAGGTCCAGAAGACCAGAATTCTAATCTTGCCTGAGTTGCTTACTTACTGTGTGACCCTAGGCAAATCATTTAATTTTTCTTGACCTCAGTTTTCCCATCCATAAAATGGGAATAATAATAGTACCTGCTTTCCAAAGGTATTGTGAGAAACAAAAAAAATAACATTTACGAAACACTTTGCAAATCTTAAAGCACCATATAAATACTAGCTCTTATTAACTCAATCAGTATCTTCAAAGAGGTACAGATAAAAATGTATCTATTTCTTAGAGATGTGATGAGGATCTTCTGAGTTATTGTATGGAAAATGAAAATCTCAAAGTAGAAACCTATTCAGTGGCTATATAAATGTTAAATATTACTTAAATATTTTTAAGTATTACAATTTATGAACTAAAATAAAATTAGGTACATATAAATTAATGAAAATGACAATTCATAATGGATTAGCCATGTCTTACCACAATGTCAAGAGAAAAAAAAGAAGCCCTTCACCTTGCTGGGTAGATCTTCTGGAGATGATTTAAGGGAGAACCCAGACAAGAGTCCCATGGGCTGGGCAGTAATGGATGAGCTGTGGTCTACATAGTTGGAGGGAACATTAGAAAAAATGAGATCACTAAACCACTGGAGTATTTGAGCAGTTGATACAACTCATGATAGGTGAGCAGAATGTCATAATGCATCATAAACATGAAAGTCTTGATGCACAAAATTGAATTTAAAAATTGAATTTAAAGTTTTTAGACAGAGACACTGTCACTAAGTTTGATTTTTTTGCAATTCTGAATTTGGGTCTCCATGAGTTATATTTTACTGTTCATGAAACAATGAGGTTATTCAGGTCATATTGGGATTTCTGAGACTCCTGTTCTGTTCATTTAGTTATTTGGTAACTATACACAAGAGCTCTACTAATTTCCTTTGAAAAAGGCTTTATTAAAGGAGGGGGGGAAGAGTTTCCTTGTTTACATATTAGCCTGTTGCCTAGAGGTTATTGTAATGCTTACTGGGTTTCCCATGCTGATATTTTTCCCTTTCCATGATGAAGCTTCCAACTATGAAAGTTCTTAATTTCCAGTTCTACTGGGAATTAAATGGTATCATTTAATATAGCTCTTTAAGGTTTGCAAAATGTTTTACAAATATTTTATCTTTATAACTCTGGGATGTATTATTATCTCCACTTTAAAGATAATGAATCAGATACTAGAAGCTGTGACTTGCTTAGGATCACTCAGATAGAATCTAAGGGCAGATTTGAATTTAGGTTTTCCTGACCCCAGGTCCAGTGCTTTCTAGGACCACCTAGATACTAACTCACATTAATGGGTTTTGTTTATTCATTTGTTTGGCATGGGAGAAGGCAGAGTAAGTAGATTGTTTAAAAAACCCCAAAACTTAAAAACTGTTCAGGCTGGACCCTGGACTCCTTTGTGAGCGTGGTAAGATTTCATAAAGGTAAGATTTCATTCTTGAAGGAAAGGTAAAGTTTAAAAACAATATCATCCTAACCCAAATATTTGATAAATGATCATGGTAGAAGAAATGAGACGAGTAAAAAAGGCAAAAGGCATGAGAAACAATTTTTGGTGATGACAGAAAAATACAGTAGTTCTAGTAATGTTACAATTGAGTCTGTTATTCAACTAAGAGAGCCAGATCCTCACTCTAATTCCTCCTCAATAATCTGTAAAATGGGGAAAATGATACTTAGTTTAAAGAAAGCAGAGGAAGTTTGGTACAGTAGGAAAGGGAATGCTGGACTGGGAATCAGAAGAATCAGGTCCCAATACTGGACTCTGCTAACTATAACTTCAGTTTTGTCCTGGGTAAAATGGGGAAATAATATTTGCATTATTATCTTTATATAGTTGATGTAAAGAAAGTCTATTGAACACCAAAAAGAATCATTTAAATTTAAATTGTCATTTTTATTGCTTTCACCTGAAAACAAGGACTTGAACCAGATGATCTCAAGGTCCTTTCCTTGTAATTCTCATATTGCTGATTCTGCAAATAAAGTTGTTCTATGTAGTTAGATTTGTTGGGGAGTAGGATTGGGGGTGTTTTTTTGGTTGTTGTTTGTTTTTGTCTTACTTTTTTGGTCTGGACCTGGTAGTATCATCTGTGTGGAAAGGAAAGAAGGAAACAAGCATTTATTTACTTATTTTGGGGATCAAGCCTTTATTAAGTGCTCGCTGTGTACCAGGTACTGTGCTAAATGCTTTATAATTATTATCTCTTTTGATCCTCACAACAACCTGAATTATTATCCCCATTTCAGAAGTGAGGAAACTGAGGCAGATAGGGTGTAAGTAGTTTGTTCAAAGATACTCAGCTAATAAGTCTTTGAGGACAAATTTAAAGTCATGACTTCCTGATTCCAGGCTCTTTCTGCTGTGCTACCAACTGCCTCTAGGCACCTGAGCATTGTGGGGTTGTTATTCTAAATAAAGAAGCTGCCTCTAAATGCAGATTGGCAGCTCTACACTCTAGTCTTACAGAATTATCTAGGGGAAATGAGAGGTTGTGGCTTATGTGTAGTCCCAGAGCTAATATGTATCACAGATTGGAACTCAGGTCCTTTTGACTACAAAGCCTTCCTTCTGTCATCTCCATACTTCTTTCATATTCAGTTTGGTGCATACCAAAATAACTTCAGTGAATTTTAGGTCTTTAGAAGGGAATAATTGTTTATTTGGGGGAAATGTTGAGATTTTGAGTCAAATCTTGATTTTCCATTGGTGCATTTTAATTTTTGCTTTATCCCATTCAAGCTTTGCTTTCCATTTCATTGGCAAAACCCATTTCCATGGATTCCTTGCCTTATTGACAACCCTATGAAGGTTTTATTTGCTCTTGCTTTACATGGACCTTGTACCAGTAGGGAGGCCCTTTGTTACACAAATCTATCACAGAGGGCTTTGGAGAGAGATCGCTCTGCTTGAACTGTCTCTTCTCAGCATGGAGGAGTTAAACAGCTGGACAGTCTCCCAGGTTTTCCTAAGTCAGGTTTTCATGATAATTTTATCAAATTGAATTCCTAGAAGAACAGGCATATCCATATTCAGAGGCCACATGCTTCAAAGCCGAATGTAAATATTTTCTAGATTATCTATGTGTACTCCCCTCTATTACTGCAGAAAATTGAAAGCTAAATTATTTTTTGGTAAGCAAATGGCATGAATATTTATCCTCCTCATCTTTTAGGGGTTTTACTTTTGATTCATTAAATTTATTTTGTGATGATGATCTGGTTTCTTTGGGGCCAAATTTAATTCCAATTTATTAATTCTTGGACCTGGCAATTGATGATAAAATGAATAATAACTACAATCCTTGTAAAGTTCTTTACTCTGAACTTTGTTTACTCTTCTGAGAAAGATTTCTGCACATCTATAATGTTACACAGCTTTCTGCTCTTACAATGAGCCAACAGGTTATTAAAATACAGCATTATTCTCATCATTATGATCTTCATTATTAACTACTTAACAGAGCATGTATTGTTTACATGGCTTCCATTTTGACCTGAAGGCCAGAACTGGGGAGAAGGAAGAAGTGACTTGAAACACATTACTTGTGAAGAGAGAGAATGATTGGCAGTTGGGATAGAGATTTGAGCTTCTTTCTCACAGCTTAGAGCTTTGTGTTTGTTGAATATTTAAAAGAAGCAGTGTTACAGAATGATTAGAAAGCTGGCCTTGAAACAAAGAACAGACATTGGTTGTGTGACTGGGCAAATTGTTTACCCTTTATACTCTAGGCAACCCTTTAAGACTTGCAGTTGCAGAGAAAGTGCTAAATTGCATTGAGAGAGTGAATTTCCTCTCATGGGAATTCCCTATGCTAGTGAAGTGATAGGTTCAATTCTTTTCCCCTGAATAAGTTCAAAGAGATTTGTAACTATTCATTACTTTTAAGTTTTCATTTGACTTAGTCTTCTGTTTTATTTTGCTGGGTAAGGAGGAAGTAACAGAGAGATTTTTGCATGAAATTTTTTACTTAGACCTTAGTAGAAAATAAAATCATCTTACTTTTTCTGTACTTTCTTCTTCTTCCTCTACCTTCTCATCTCTGATCAGTGACTAGTTTCTATGAATACTTCACTGGGGTTCTAGAAAGAAAGATGGATGGTCAGTGTCAAGATTTTGTAGCATGTTGCCAAGCAGAGATTGAATGCCCCAAGGGTTATAAAGACATACTTCAAGAACACATATGGTTGGAAGAGGAAAACAGCCAGTTTATATAGTATTACACAGATAACTAAAAAAAATAATATGATCGTACAGCAATTTAAGACATTTTCTACTGCAACCTCCTATTTTTACAGATGAGGAACCTTAGAAAGGTTAATTGACTTGTTCAAGATCATAAAGATAATAAGTTAGAATTGGCATTTGAACCTTCAGCCCCAAATCCAGCACATTTTCCACTGTACCATACTGGTTGTCTTAAAAGACCCCAAAGAAGGCCTCTAGCATGTGGAATAGATATTTTTATAGAGGTTGATAACATGAGATAGCAAAAAAAAATCACACAAGATAAGGAAATTGTGATCTTCAATGGTGTGGGAAGTGCCAAGACATCAGTGGAATCACAGATCTGTGGAAACATCATTCAGGCTATTGCTAGCACTATAAAATATCTTACAAGTATTAATTGCTTGACAGAATTGACAGAATAATCTAATATAGTTGAGCACAAACAATTGTCCACCCTATAAATGATCCTTGACAAAATTTTGTCTTAAACTTTCTTCTTCTGTATCGTCTAGCTTCCTTCAGAGTCATTGATTTTATTGGTAGTCATGTTTTTGAAAAATGCACGTTAGCTTTAAAAAGCTACAGTTAAAAGAGAAATGTGTCGTTCACCAGATCACATTAAGAAAAAAAAAACCCGAATCCACAATTTTGGATCATCATCTTTATTACCCACATGGATAGTGGAAAGTCGGTTTCATTGGCCCTCCATCCAATGAGACTCGGGTTCTATTGAACATCCTTTTTCTATCACTTATTTACTGAGTTGCCATTAACTTCAGAGGCAGGAGAGATTCATATGAAGCAGAGGAGAATGAGAATCTGGCCTTGTGTGCTGAATCCATATCCAGAAGTTGTTATAATTTAGAGATCCAGACCTTGAATGATGTCAACAGTTGCTTTAGCAGATCAGTTTCACTGCAGATCTTTTATAGCTGCAACATTCACTTGGAATTTTGTTTAAAGGAAACAACACAGACTATCTCTAGGCCAAATCCTCCCCCAGCATTTCTTTCATCCCTGCCCTGAACATTAGTTCTGCTGATCTCTAAAATAGAATTTCTCAGATATAAAATAGACCCTGTTACAGGATGACAAACAGTTTATTCATGATTTGCATTGAGTAGAAGGTATCCTATGCCTGAGAACCTGAACACCTCTATATCAACAAATAAATATTGGTCAGGTTGCTACTATATGCAGATCACTTTTCTTCAAGCTGTGGGAATTGTACAATTTATATATATCTCTGTTTTGTATCTCAAAGTTTAAATTCTAAATGAATAATAAACCATCTGAGATCACTAAAATATGCCACATTACATTAGAAGAGCATTAGATAGTTATGAGGGGAAAACCCCCTACTCTGTGGGCAGCATATATTGAAAAAAGCAATACCTTTGGAGACAGAGAATCTGTGTTTGAGCCTCAACTTTGGTATGTGACTTTAGGAAATTCACTTAACTTGTGTACTACACCACAGATACTTCATGGAGGAGGTAGCATTTGACATGTCTTTCTTTTTTTTTTTTTAAATTAACTGATTATTTATTTCTTTTTAAATAGTATTTTATTTATCTAAATATTTGCAAAGATAGTTTTCAATATTCATTTTGCAAAAAAATTCACAAGAAATGTGATTAAGAAATCACATTTCTTAATATGATTTGGTGAATGACAGATTTCTCTTTTATTTGTAGCTTTTTTAAAACTAATGTATGCATTTCCTGAAATTTGTGTCCCAAATTTTTCTCCCTCTCTTCTACCCTCCCCCTTCCCCTAGATAGAAAGCAATCTGATATAGGTTAAACATATGCAATTCTTCTAAACATATTCCCATATTCATCATGGTGCACAAGAAAAATCACATCAAAAGGGGTAAAAAACATGAGAAAGGAAAAAAAAACAAGCAAATAAATAACCAACCACCACCAACAACAAAAGTTGGAAAAACTATGCTTTGATCCACATTCAGTCTCCATAGTTTTCTGGATGCAGATGGCATCTTCCACTACGAGCCTATTGGAATTGCCTTGAATTATCTCATTATTGAAAAGAGTCATTGACTTGTTTTTCAAGTATGGGTATAGCTTGAGCAAAGGAGGATATGCAAAGAAGGCATTCCAGGAAGACCGAAAAAACTTGAGCAAAAGCCCATAAATATCTGTATAATAACTGCTAGGAATGAGGAATACTTGGCAGATGTCAGAACTGAAAAAGACAGGAGGGATCAGGTGATCCAACTGAATCATTGTAAAGATAAGGAAACTGAGGATGAAAGAAATTGGATAGAAAAATATGTGAAAAGATAATAATATGAGAATTATATGCCAATTTTACAAGATCTTCTGTTCTCTTTTGCATGATTGTTGTTTTAGAGAGTTTGATTATAAAGGCCCACTATACATGTCAGTACTAAAGAATACTATAGAGTTCCTCTCTATATGTCACAATGAAAGAGCTTTATCTCTTGAATAGAATGGCTCTTATTTTGTAAGGCTTTGTGGTGTACTATTCAAAACTTCTAAATATGCTGAAATATGGACCAATTTACATAAAGTCTTCTGTACAACCATTATTAGCATTTTGTACTTTCTAGTGATTTCTGATTATTTATTAGCCTGTTTGGTAGATAGTGCTAGGTCATAAGGTTATTGTGAAGATTAACTGTCCCTATGTAATGCTTATTACTGAAATACCAGGGCACTACAATCATCCTTCCCTTTCCAAAGAATAGAAATAGCTATACAATAACCTAAATGATTTCCCCCTTGAGACTTCAAAGATGGTTGATTGGATTAGAGCAGTAAAGCTTAGGCTTTCTGCATCATAGGTCTGTGCTTACCCTTCCATTTCACCCTCATGCTATAGGAGTGCATATTTAAATCTCTTCCAAGAAGTTTTGACCCTCTGTATAGCTCAAATGGATGTGCATGTCTGTATGAATGTATTTAACTCCAGCAGCTGATTTCTTACATAATATTGGAAAAGGCTGCACCATCCCTTTTCAAGGTGGCGAGTCTCTTAATTCAGTTCTTTTTCTGAACAGACGTCAGGCACTCTCTGAAGTCTTGCCTTGTGCTGACCATTTAGCAATTTCTAATGCCTAAAACCACAATGCTATTAGATAGAAAAGCTCATTTTGTTGTGACTAGCACACACTTTTCAAGATGAATTTCACATGAAGACTCTTTGCTTACTGGGTGATTTGGAGATTTTTCCCCTCTGAGAAGTGAGTAATTAAGGGGAAGAGGTGGAGGCAACTTCCCTCAAATGCTTATGTAAGCTGCTTCCAGGATCCCCATTAGCCTTTTTTGCTGTTAAAGGTAGAACTGACTAATAAACATCTTTATGATATTATAAAAAGATTAATGTTTTTGTGATTTAAAAACTACCCCAGCCCGTTAAGTACAAGTGAACTTCATATTTTTATTGGGACATAAATCCTTAACTATCATACTTGTTAATGAATGATGTGACATAAAGAAAGAAGGTAGATTTACTATTTACTTAGAATTTTAGTCATTGCTCTGGTGTTGCCAAGCTATGCTCCTGTGGTGTACAGGCAAATGTCTCCCAACTTGTGCCATTGGTTATACCAGATAGCAGATATTAGGACTCACATTTTCCCTTCTTTGTGAAAATGTACAGAGAAAATGACTGCCTATGCAGAATAATACCTCCTGGGCATTAGTTTAGAAGGCATAAAATTAGAATATGGAATAGTAATGAGATGAACTTTGTTTTTATAGAGGCAGCTAGGCAGTGCAATGGATAGTATACTAGACCTGGAGTTAGGAAGACATGAGTTCAAATTTTGCCTCAGATATTTGTTAGTAGTATGACCTTGGGCATGTCATTTAGTCTCCCTCAGCCTCAGTTTACCCATTTGTAAAATGTGTATTATAATAGTATCTACTACTTAGAGTTACTCTGATGATAAACTATTTGTAAATTTCTTTGCAAGCCTTAAAGCACTCTATAAATGCTAGCCATTAAAGTATAACATAGGTATATCACATGTATTCTTTATTTACTATTTTGGCCACAAGTATCTATATATGTATGTATGTATTTTTTTCTCCAAAGAGTCAGAAATCTAGTGGTCAGTGAACATGGAATCAGATGGAAAACTTAAGTAGTATGGCAGAGTGGAAGGGTCATTGGCTCTTGAATCTAAGGGCCTGGGTTCAAATTGCACATTTGACTTTTACTAATAATGTAACATTGAATATGTTACCCAAGCTCTGTGGGCCTCAGTTTTTTCATCTATTAAGTGAAGAAATTGGAAAAGATGGTCTTTTTAGTCCCTTCTATTGTTGTTTAGTCATGGTGGAGTCTTTGTGACCCTGTTTGGGGTTTTCTTAGCAAAGATACTGGAGTAGTATGCCATTTCCTCAACCCAAACTTTAGAAGGTGATTGCCACTCGCTTAATCAGCAAAGATTTATTTAGCATTTGCCATGTGCCAAGCACTAGGGAAACAAAAATGATGCAAAGATGGTGGGTCAAGGAATTTAGATTCTGATGGGGGAGTCAGCAGGGAAACCCCTATGTACATATAAGGCACATCTAGTGTAAATGGAGCCTAATCTCAGAGCAAAGGAAAACCAGGCAGGGGCTTTTGCAGAAGGCAGATTTTAAGTTGAGTCCCGAAAGTGTAAGCTCAGAGTATGTAGGGAGAGCATTCCAGGTAAGAGAGTTAGTCAGACATGAAATTGGGACATGGAGTGTCATGTGGAAGGGACACAGTGTGGGGGACAGACCTCTATTACTGGGTCATAGAGTACATGCAGGGAAGTTAAATATAAGAAGCTTTTGAAGGGTCAAACAGAAGGTTCTATGTTTGTTTGTTTTTTCCACAGAAAAATACCTATATTTGTTTTATTGAAAAGGAATGTATAAGGATGAATTGTTTACATTTTAATAGATAAGAAATAAAAAACCCTCAGAATCCTAATGCTATTTTTTATTTTTAAATAGGATTTTATTTTTCCAAATACATGCAAAGATAGTTTTTAACATTCACCTTTGCAAAACTTTGTGTTCCAAATTTTTCTCCCTCTTTTTCCTCCTGCCCCCCAACGCAGCAAGCAATCTAATATAAAGTAAACATGTAATTCTTTATTCCTCATATTGTACACACACACACACACACACCACACAGATCAAATGAAGAAAAAACACCATAAAAGAAAAAACAAGCAAAAAACAACAAGAAAAAGGTGAAAATATTCTTTGGATTCACATTTAGTAGAAGATTTTATGTTTGATGTTGGAGATAACAAGGGACCACTAGAGTTTGTTGAAGGGGCCCTACTCTGACTTACTCTTTAAGAAAATGATTTTGGACAGCTGAGTGTAGGATGAATTGGAGGGAGGAAAGAATTGAGGAAGTCAGATCCAGGAGAAGTAATGAGAGCTTGTCTCAGGGTGGTAGCTGTGTGAATTGGGAGAAATAGACTTACACATTAAGAGTCAAATTGTCACTGAGATTGTGAGCCTTGGTACCTGAAAAAATGGTGCTACCCACCAGAATAATCAGAAGGTTGGGAAGAGAGGAGGCGTTTAGGAGAAAGATAATGAGTTCTATTTGTCACTGTTGATGAATTTGAGAAGTGTGCAATACATCCAATGTCCAGAAGGTACTTTATGATATAACATGAGCTCAGGAAAGATTGATACGTCATTTTGGGAGTATCTGAGTATTGATGATAATTGAACCTATAGGAGCTGGTAACATCCTTGATACAGTTTTGAAGGAGAAAAGAACCTAAAATGGAGTTTTGGTGAACATCTTGGTTTAATGGGCATGACCTGGATAAAGATCCACTGTGAGGAGACAGAAGAGCAGTGTCATTAAAACCCATAGAGGAAAGAGAAAATGGGGAATGAAGAATAAGAATTAAGAAATGACCATTACATTTTACAATTTAGAGATTACTGGTAATTTAAGAAAGAGCAGTTCCAATTGAATGGTAAAATTGTTTCAAGAGAAGAAGAGACACCTATTATAGATGACTTTTTAAAGAGTTTAACCAACAAGGGGAGAAAATATGGCTAGATCTATGGGAGCTACCTTGATTAATACAGTAGGAAGTTTACCTGTTATTTAGTAGATAATTCCTAGGTAGTTGTACATAGCAGTTATGTGAATTGCCTAGTGTCGCACACTGAATGTCAGAGGGTAGGCTTGACCCCTAAACTTCTGTACCCCCAATCCAACAGTTTCCTATAAGCTATGTTGAATATATAACATATATATGTTTATGTACATGAAGATGACAGACTTTTCAGCCTTCATAGCGCCTACTCTTTTTGCAGTATTTCATATTTGTATATTTAATAAAGGACATCAGTGCTGTGAATTATATATCTATAATTCATTTAAACATTGGGCAAATAGTATGTATGGGACAGAAAAGTGTGCTGGAACTAGTGTCAGGAAAGTAGTTCAAAATGTTACCTCATAGTCTCTAGTTGGGCAATCACGGACAGTTCATTTAACTTTTCTGAACATCAGTTTCCTTATCGGTAAAATATGTTGGGTTTTTCCTCATAGAACTCTGCTTGGATCAAATGAGGTATTATATTTAAAGTGCTTTGTAAACTGTAAGTACTGGATAAATAGGAGCTATTGTATCCTTATAATCAGCTTACAATCTTTGCTTATAGTCAAAGAATGTACTACACAGAGGAAATGAAAATCTCTGATGCCTTTGGAATATAGAAAAGTGTTCAGTAAATATTTGTTGGTTGATTACTTAATTGAACACTACAAATATTCTCTTTTTCAATGTTAGGACCTTTGTTATTAATTTGCTACTAGGGTCAACAATGTTTGAAAGCTGTGGGAGGAGTTGAGCTATAGTCCCTGATTTATGCTTTTTTGAAAGCTGCTGAGGAGGCATTCCTATATGATTTCCAGTTAGAAAATGTTGCTAATAACCTTAAGTAATAAGAGAAATTTTGTGGGTGGGAGGAGGGAGAAGCAAGTGCAATGTTGGATAGCATAAACAGTTGGCTAATGTAGGAGAACTGGGAGGTTTTCTCCTTCCCTATTTTTGGCATTTATCTGAATATCAGAGCTCAGGACTTGGGCATGGATTCCAAAGTTGAAGAGAAGTATAGGAAACATTCAAAAGACCATTTGAATAAATACCATTCAGGAGAGACTGGGCAATGAAATTAAATGATTTAAAAAATCCAAACATGAATATCTAGAAGAACAAGGTAAAAGATTCCAAAAGGTAAATTTTATAGGGAGGTAGATTTGGGTTTGATATAAGATAGTATTTCCTAACCATTACTGCTCTTCCTTACCCCTCCTCCAGTTCCCATTAATTAAAGATAAACTTAAATCCCATTTTCTCAAGAAATCATTCCAGACCTCTAATATTTAATACTTGTGTATCTTTGGGCATGCCATTTCATATCTATGGGCTTCAATTTCCTCATTTGTAAAATGAGGAATTGAATTAGATGAGTTTTCTTTCCACTTTAAATCTCTTTTCTTATGATTCTGCAATTGTTTTGCAATATCTTTCCCTTCCCGTTGTGTTCCTAATGTCCAATACAGTCTTGCATAATAGGCACTTAATAAAGGTTTGTTAAATTGAATTGAAATATTAAGGGAACTCTTCATGTGGGGAAGTGAGTTCCTTATTAAGGGAAATGCTGAAGTTCAAAGTGGAAGACCATTTTTCAAGGATGCTGTAGAACCATGGTGTCAAAACTTTCAATAAAAACAGGAGCTACTAATTGATATGTGAGTTCTTGTGGACTGCCTATTGACTTAGTTTTAAAATGTAATATTTTTATTTATGTTGTTTAGTATTTCCCAATTACATATCGATCTGGTTAAGGTAGCTGTAAGGAATGTTGTAGACAGCTTTCGGACTGTGCTTAAGATGTTAAAGAACATGAACTTGAAGTTTCCTTAAAATTCTATGATTTTATAGTAGTTTAGTTTGGAAAAAAGAAGACTGGTTGACAACTTCTAGTGAATCAAGTAATATTTTGCAGCAGATGATCACTAAATATTCTGTCTCCACTCAGATTGAAAAGAAATGAACTTATAAGTATACAATGGCTTTAGCTTAGTTATAAGAAATAAGCACTCAAATTTGAAAGCAATAAAATTTTGAAACACATGGCAAAATAAAGATCTCCTTCTTTAGGAGTCTATGTAAATAAGACAGGTACTTTAACAATCTGAGATGGTTTGAATTTGGATGAAACTGAAAGTTGAATTGATAGGCCAGATGGTCTCTTGAAATACTTTTCAGCCATGTGAATTTGTTACCCTCTCCTGGAAATTGTGGGAACATCAAATAAAGTAGCCATTGCTCAGCTCAGCATGTATCTCAGATAAGGAAAAGATGTAACACATAATCTGATTATTAGAGTTATTTTTAGCAATAGAGCCAAACATTAGTCTGCCATAGACCTGCCCAGAAACATAGTCTTGAATTGCTATAATTGGTATAATGAGTTGCAAATTTAGGAGCTGGGATACTATATTTCATTTATTGTACTAAATACCTTGTAGAGCTTCATTACACAAATGAAATATCCATTTTCAAAATGCCTTAGTGGGGATTCTCTGTAGCGATGAAGGATGAATACATCTGTTAGATTCTGTCTAACAGATAGAAATCAGAATTATATTTCTGATAATTCTAATGCAGAAATCCTTATTTTCTCCCTCCTTCTCTTCCTTTTCTTCCTTCTCTCCTTCCATCTTTCCTTTATTTATTCTTCCTTCCTCTCATATTCTTTTCTTCCTTATTTTTGAGCCTCAGTCTCCTGAACTTAAACCAGAAACTAGGTTCAGGCTGGAAGTTCACTCATTAGCTCAGTCACACTGCTGATCAGCATAGAATCTTGAACCTGATTTGTTTCCAGTATGGGTCAGTTTGCCTCTCTTTAAGCAGGCTAATCTTGCCCCTCCCACGTGCCTTTCTTCAGGCTCACCATCTTGGTGCTGGACTTAGTGTAGACACCCTTAGTGAATAGGCGTGGTGAACTACAATCCAGAACTCCAGAGCCCACAAGATCTATCAGCATCAGCCTCAGTCTCCCCCAGGAGCAGAGATTGTAGGTGTACACCACACTTGGCTAGGGCAAGGGTTCTTTACCTGGAGTCCATGAACTTCCCCCCATACATCTAATGCTTTGATAACTATTTCAGTGTAACTATTTTTCTTTGTAATCCTATAGATTTTATTTTCCACATTTAAAAACATTATTCTGAGAAGGGAATTTTTTTTGGGGGGGGGGGAATATTTTCTAAGAGAATTCAAGTTTCAACCTAAACATTGAGCTTGACTAATCTCATAAATGAACAATCCTCCCACTTCTCTGAATTTAGTCCAGACTGTTCTAACCTTGTCTAATCCCTCTTTGGGGTTAGTTCCCCTCACCCCAGTTGACAAATATGTTAATAGGACTAGAATCTGTTGTCTATCTGTGAGAGTCATGGAGCAGCCCTCATTTTATTTTTATTTTAAAATAATATTTTATTTTTCTAAATACATGCAAAGACAGTTTTTAACATTCACCTTTGCAAAAAATTGTGTTGCAATTTTTTCTCCTCTTCTCTACCTTTCCCCCTTTCCCAAGCCAATAAGCAATCTGATTTGGTTAAATATCTGCAATTCTTCTAAACATATTTCCATATTCATAATATGAGACAGCCTTCATTTTAGAGACACAGTTCATCTTAGACATACTTATTCTCTGATATTCCTCATTTTTATCTGCTGCCTCCAATAAGTCAAGGGCTTATGTTTAAAAACAAACAAACAAACAAACAAACAAACAAAAAACCAAGAACAACCTGAAGCTGTATTCCATCTGTAAAAGGTATTCTTCATGGTTACTCACTCACATTTAGCTTACTAGAAAGGAGACCCTTAACTTAAATGTATATTTGCATACCTTCTTCATTGCATCTTGGGATATTGACCTAGAGATGCTTCAATTATTTATCAGCTTTCAGAGTATTTGTCTTCCCATCGTCTCTGGGCACATGAACAAGAGTAAAAATACCAACAAAAAAGGAAAACAAACAAACAAACAAACCCTCTAAACTTAGACACAGATTTCATATGCTTTCATATGAGCCTTTCATCATTGCTCCAGGGATTTTGATGACTGATTTTGATCTATTTATAAAATGTACCCATTCCAAAAGGAGACACACACACAACAGGCAAAGGCCACATTAAAAATATAACTCGGTCATAGTCTATGGAGACAGAAGGAACCTTAGAATTCATCTTTTTCAGTCCCTCACTTTACACATTAGGAAACTTAAGGCTTAGAGAGGTTGTGTCATTTAACCAAAGGTAAATAAGGAGTCATGATTCAAATCCAGGTCCTGCATCTCTATAGATGAATCTTGCATGTTGTGGTGATTGATGATACCTCATTCCTCTTATCTATGATATATTAAAGTGGACAATGTTATAAATCATCCTGAAAATCCAGTTTTAATTATATTAACAATATAGCTACAAGTATAAGGTACCCTAGCATGGAAGGGATCATTAAAAAAAAAAAAAGATTCTTCTCAAAGAAAGACTCTTCTCTTCTTGAACTGTAAGGACCTGAATAAAGAAAACTAAAGAAGATCTCTGCTTCACCTACTTTGCCGTTGTTGAATCATCATAATATTAATAAATGGACCAGTCTGTTTGATATAGAGGATTTATACAGAAATGTAGGATATCATCAAGTTAGAGGGGATCTCATAAAAAAGCATAGCTTATAGATGGGAAGAAGATCCCATAGATGGACTCCTAAGTTTTTTGGGGGGTTTTTTTAGCTAGAAAGAAAAACAACAAAATGTTTCTTGACCACCATACTGATTTTATGTAATGCACATTATTGCTGATTTCCCAGAAGCTGACTGTTGCTAACACAGATAAAATTTACATTACCTTTAGCTTCTAGCACAGCCTTAGGGATCCTTGAGTCCAATTTGACCTGAAGGTTTTTTGAATTGAATTTATACATACATGGTTGGTTTGTAGGGTGCTGAGCTCTAACTTTGCTTACTTCTCAGTTTTGCCTCAGGCTAGCCCTAGTTGGGACATCTAATCAATCAATTTTGATGGAAATGGCTGAATTTACAAAGTATGTTCCTTATTTCTGCATATGTAACTGTTGACATTTATAGAAAGCTTTAGTGTTCACTGTGCTTTGCATATTTTATCTCATTTTACCCACACAATAACTCAGTGAATTAAATAATCAAATGTTATTATCTCCACTTTAGAGCTGAGGAAACTGAGTCTGAGAGAGCTTCAAGGTCACACATAGCTACTAAATGGGAGAACCCAGACTTTAACCCAGGCTTTTTGCCTCTAAATCTTGTGCTCTTTCCATTATACCAGAACCATGTACCACAGAACCACCAGGCACCCAATACCCAAACCATTTCTTTACCTTCGCTTGTTTTAGGTTGAGTAGTAGATCAAAGCACTCAAATACCTATCCTGGCATAGTTTTAGACTGATGTTTCTGTTGCATCAGATGAGATGCTTAGTTCCTTCTGGAATACAATTCCCAGTTTTGTTTGGCATGGATACTCAGATCATCCCTTTTAGCCTTGGACTCTCCTGTACTTGCATATTGTACTTCTTTCCCTGTATTATTTGTTTGCAGCAGTCTTAGCTTTTGGCTCAGACTTGAACTCTCTGAATGATGAAGTTATTTTTCTATTTGGCTCCAAAAGATGCCTTGTCTGGGCTTTTGGCCATTCTGTATTGACTTCACTGTTGATTCTTTACCCTTTGAAGAGGTCGCTATTGTTATGAAAGTCTGTCCCTTACCTTGGCAGTTCTACCTTCACCTCTGACCAATTTTTCTCTTATTTGATTGGAAATATATATAGATTAGTTTTTAAGAATGTTTCTAATCTTCCTCTATTCTGAGCTCAGATCTGTTTTAAATGATAAGGCTTTGATAGGGGAACTTTCTTAGAATTTACCTTTTCATATCAACTTTTCCTGATTACCAGAAATTCAATTCAATTCAATTTAAAGGAGCATTTCTTTAATCCTAGCATATGATAGATATTAGAGGCCCCAAATTGAAATGAACTTATGTTTTACTGGAAATAGACTTATTATCTCTTCCTTTTTCTTTCACGTCATCTACCTTTAATTTCCTGTATGAAGGGTGGAGTGGCTCTTTGGCTCTCAACTCACTTGAGAGCAAAAATGGATATCAGTGCCTGAGTGTAATGAATTGCTTAATCACCCTACCGATTTCAAGTTCAAATGATCAGTTTTATCCATATTCTCAGATTTTTTTGATAACTCATTTTGCAGATAAGTCTCAGAGAGTAATTACATAGCATTCTAATCCCACTTATTACATAGTAATAACAATTTACACTTCTCACCAAAAGCAAGAAGAGAAACCTTTTTATCCTTACATCTTTGTTTTATATATGAGAAAAAAAATGAGGGCAATAAAAGTAAAAGATTCACTGAATACTCTAGACCAATCAGTGATAGAGCTGGAAATGGACTTTATTGATTTATTGATTCAAAGTTAAGTGGCAGTAAACAAGATTGTTACTGATGGACCTTCCCACTTTCTTTTGTACTGGAGGCCTGCCTATCTCCCTTGCCTCCTCTACTTCTGTTTGGTAGTAATACACTTTTCAAAAGAAAATAATTACAAAATATAAGTTTCTTGAACTGAAGTTGGTAAATGATGAGTTTTGATATATAGGAAATTTAAATTTACATGGTAAGCTCTTAGGGTAGAATCATTTCCTTATAATTCATGTTATTTTATCTCCATTAGAATGTAAGTTCCTTGAAGGCAAGAATTGTTTCATTTTTGTTTTTATATCTGTAGCAGCCAGCACCATGCTGTACCCATAGTAAGTGCTCAATAAATGATTTTTGAATTGATCATAAGTTCTTTTTTGGACACACATCTTACATTTGCATACATGTGTGAATGAGGGTCAAGGGTGCAGTGCTTTTGTCAGATGCTCACATTTATCTGTGTTGGTGTGGCATAATGAACAGAATGCTGTCCTTGAAGCCAGGAAACAGGGGTTCAAATCCTGCCTTTGATATTTAATCATTAAATGCTTTTCCACAGCCAGCATGTATGTAATATGTATGTATGTATATAAACACTAACTCTGGAAAAATCATTTAATGTCTTAATGCTCTAGGTTAAAAAGAATATGACCACCAACACATCTTATGTACTGGTGGAACCAAATTAAAATATATTTAACAAGATAAACAACAATATGCACCTGCATCTTATTAAGTGGTTAAATGATTATGTTCCTATTTGTGTTTGATGCCATTGCTTTAGGCAGCTCTTCAAGATTTCACATTTCAGAAAAGATGTCATTCTACTTTGGTTGAGTTTCCACATCTGTAAACCAGTGAAATCTCAAATCCAATCCATAATCGTGTTTATTCTCCTATGGAAGAAGGTCATAAATCTCACAGTTTGTCACTTGAAGAACTTAAACTCATTTACATATTATGCTTTACAAAGTAGCCTAACAGCAATAGCTATTCATGGTCTATATATCCCAAGATATCGATGCTCTCTTTCCATTCTGCACAACTTTCTTAGAGGAGTTAACGCTTGGTGCTACTTGCCATGTGTAACCAAGCTAAAAAATTCCATTGTTGTAAGGTGATTTTATATTCTAGTAAGCTCTCACATTTAGCTGCTCTGTATAAACTTACCATCTTGCCTAAGTTCTTTATTTGGTACCAGCTGAAGACTGTATCTTCAAAAGAAAATATTCATTTCCAGGCCAATAAAGAAAATAAACACTTCAGTCCTTATGCTGTTGATCTTTTAAGTCAATCAAATATTTTTGGAATACTTACATGTTATTTTTAATGGGAAGAATGCCCCCTGGTGGAAACATTTGCAAATGTTTGCATACATTTTGGAGGTCTTGTTTATCATGATTTCTCCAGATATTTAAAGTGTCACACTAGGACAAAATAAGACATATCTAATGTAATGGACACATCTAAAGAAGGAGGTTTCAAAATATTTATATCTCACTTTAGTGGGATAAATGGAAATATATATTCAATTTTCATGCCAGGGTAAATGAAAAACAAATCTCAAAAGGATATTCATTGTGCAAATTCATCTAGTCCTTGAATCATAATTTGGGAGTATCAGTAATAGGGTGTTTGTAGAAAATCTCAAGAGAAAATACAGTGATTTTGTGAATAAAAACTTTTTAGTTGGCTAACATCTTAGAGGGTTATTGTTTCAATCTCCATATGCAATAAAATTGCTTGAATGAGTATATATCTACATGCATACATATACATATATGAATATGCATATAAGTATTTATATGCATCTATATATTTCTGAGGGAAAAGAAAAGATGAAGGATAGAAGTAGGGATATTTTCCCCATCAAATTGTTTTTTTATATAGTTTGTTTCTTATTAACTCCAGATAATCCATTATCAAATTCATTAGGGAATATTTAGCAATCTAGAGATGTATGCTTGCCAAACCTCATGTTTTATATAGAAGGCTCTATTTTGGAAAAGTCCAATATGCAAGCACTTTCAGTGCTGTTCATAGAAACTTTCTTATGATATCTTTGAGAAATAATTTAGAAGTATAAGGGAAACATGAAGTAAGATTAAAATGCCAAGATAGATACAAACTCATAGAGAATAGAATCACAAAGACATTGAAACAACTGAATTTTCCTGTTTCAAGTTTTTTTTTTACTTTCTTCAATATGTATGCAGATATAATATATACCCTTATATATAGTTTTAAATATATATATGTAAAGAAATTGCAAAAGGTAAAAAAAAACAGAACAAGAAGACTCCATTGCTCAGGTGCCTTTGTGATTTTATATATATATATCACAGTCATAAATTCATGCATATAGTTCGTGTGTGTGTGTGTGTTTGTATGTATGTGTACATATGCATTTGTATATGGAGAGACAGAGACAAGAGTTTGTATTTATTGTTGTAGAACTAGTGTTACTCTAATATTCTAATAGTATATAATATATAACATAATTATGTAATATTCTATTACTCTAATATTCCTGTTTGGTGAATTTTAGGAGCTAAAAAGGAAATTAGAGACCATCTTATAGTGGGGGCTAATGCTCTATATTCCTAATGGGGATGAATCACCCTTTCCCTTTCTCAAGTCCAATTCCTGTCCATTTAAGCCTTGGAGAAGGAGAGTAAATAGCATTGTATTTGTCATATCACCAAATGCCACATTTTGTGAAAGAGAAATTTCTTATACTCCAGTATTTGTAATGCATGTGCACTTTGGAACATAGTTTGTTAGATTGAAAACCCATTAACTTGGTGTTACTTGGAGACCTATCTGTTTCTTGATGAAGAATTTGGTCCTACATAAAATCTCCCTTTTAAATCATTGTCTATCTTCAAAGTTTCTTTAGCTTAAATGTATGTACTGCTTGTTGTTTTGTGCTTCAGAGAAGTGGTTTAGCATATACATTCTGCAGAGCTGTGGCTGGTTTCCTGCAATGTATTAAAGTATATCATATATTATATAATATAATATTATATCATATATTAAAAAGTAAGATCAGGCCCTCAGTATTGTATTAAAGCTTTTGACATAACTTTAAGTGCTTAGATTTCCTAATTCTTGGATAAGAACCCCACATCTGTCCTTTTACTAGAGGGTGTGTGTGTGTGTGTGTGTGTAAGATAAGAGAGTCATGGAAAGATGGCTCTGAGTTATTACATAAACACAGTAATTTATGGGATTTTAGACATGTTTACTTATGTAGATGTTTATTTAGGACAGTCTTCGATGATTTGAGCCTGATGACTGGCTTCTTTGCCATGACAGCGTTCTAACTTAGCATGCGTGTCCATTTGAAATAGATTTATCCTACTTGTCAGCGTGATCACCCAACTTATTAACCAGAGTTGATATTGAATAGGGTCTTTCTGAAAACCAAATCCATATTTACTGCCATTAATGAGATTCAACAGACTCAGCCTCATGTTCTGAATACCATTCAATCAACATGTTACCCACATTTCAACATCTACTAAATATAAGGTATTGTTTTAGTTGGTACCATTCCCAAAGAGAAGTTTTAATGTGTTTAACAAAGGAAGTGCCTTTGGAATGACTATATAACTTCCCAAGGAGAAAACTTGAATAGAATGATATTTATTTGGATGTATCAGTTCTTCTATATTTGTTAAATAATCAGTCCTGTTACCTTGAGTAAATACATATTTTAAACTAAACAAGTAACAACTATATGGTGTCTAGTGTTACTTGATAGTTAGTTAATACCTAGAATGGACCAAAGTCCTAGAAACCCAATACCTTGAGAGGTAAACCTTTTTCCTTCGAGGCAATCACAAATTTAAAGGCTTATTTTTGTTTTGGGGGAATTCTTTCTGATATTTTGAGACATGTCAAGCAACAAATACCTTTATTAAAACATTTACAATTCAAGGTGACTTATCTGACAGGCTGGCGACAATACAGAGAGGTGTGGTTAGTAGGAAATTTTAGCTAAGTTAATTCATGCAGCAGTTATTGGACCATTCAGTTGTCTTTCCCTTGATTTTCCTCACAAAAGTTCTAAAAGAATGTTACAATAGAGATTTAGACATTTTTGTGACAGCTCATTATGTTCAAAATCAAACTTTTTCATGCATCCATGTGTATCTTCTCTTTAAAGCTGGAAGGGATCTTAGGTGTCATTGACTCTAAACTGACCTTTTCATTTTTTAGATGAGGGAAGAAAAGCCCAGAGAGATTAAACCACTTGTCCAAATAACACAAGTATTAAAGAGTAGAAATGGTACTCAAATCTAAGATCTCCGAGTACAAATCCAATTCTTGCTTTATTGCAACATGTTGTTTCCTTTATTTTACCTCTTCTGAGGTTATCTATTGACATTTCTTCTCCCTCCTTCCCTTGCCTTTACAAAAGCAGATATCAACTCATCCAAATAAATATATATTTTTAAAAGTCAATTTGCATTTAATTTGATGCTGAATTCCCCTAATTTTACAGTCCTTGGTACAGGAAACTCCCAAATAAAGGAAACTCCTACTAATGCAAGTTGGTGCCTTCTCTGTAGTTTACAGGCTTGAAGATTTGTATTGAAGACTCAGAAGTTAAAGAGCCTTTCCTGGTCATGCAGCCATTATGGGTCAAATTGCTGGATTTGTTGCATATCTTCCTGGTTTTAAGGCTATGTCACAAACCATTTCATCAGGCTGTCTTTCAGATCCTTAGGTGGCAGGCTTAAAAGTCGAATGTTGATCTGCTTGTACATAGTGGATATTTGCTATCTTCTCATAAATATTCAAAATGTGCTATCTTATCTTTTAATGAGATAATCTTCACTGTTTTGAGCCTTATGCTATTCATTAATATTTGGAGGTTTTGTGTTTTTTTTCCTTTTGATTTTTTAAGTGTTATTTATAATTAGCCTGAAAAAGAGAGCCTGTCATGAATGAAATACTTTTCTTGTGTAATATTTTTTAAAAGTTATACTCTTAGCTAAGAGGTAATATAATAATAGTTAGAGTGTTGGCAATGGAATCAGGAAGACCTAAGATAAAGTCTCACTCTGAATACCTATTGCTGGTGTCACCTGGGGTCCTAGTATTCTTGAAAAGACTCTAAAAACCAGGAGTCACTATTGCTCTTATAGAAGGAATTTCTTATTTAAAGAAAAATCATATATCTGGTTTATATAAACTAATATATATATATATATACATACAACATATGTGTATATATGTGTACTTAGTTTGAATCACAGTCTTTTGTTTCTTATTGTGTGACTTCTTGTGTTATAATTATTACATTTTATTTAAGAAATTATGAATCTTAGGAAAATTCTGGGAAGATGGTGGAGTAGGCTGGTAAATTTCAAACTCTCCATATTTCTCCCACAAAGAGAACAAATTGCACAGTCATGAAAAATCAAGAAGACTTGGGGTAGAATAGGGATCCTCCTGATACAATCCTAGAAGAAGCAAGAAAGGCTCCAGAATGGAGATTAACTTGCCTGAAGTGTAAACACCAAGTGGGGACCAAGTGGGGACAGCAGGCTAGCTGGATGTGGCTAGAATTTCTGTAGGAACTATGGAGTCTTTTATCTCCTGGACTGTTTGTTTGTGGAGTCATGTTTGAGTCCAGGAAGATTGAGTGACCCTCAGCTGATTGGACACACTTGGCCCAGCTGTGCTGCTGAAACAGACCCTGAGCAAGAAGGAACCAGTATCTAGTGAGTGCAAAAGCAGTAGGGCAGGGACACTGCTGGCTGTGGGCACTTGCCCTTGGTTTGGGGTTCCTGATCAGAGTGGAAAGCTGAAGGGAAGCCTGAGGCGCCATCCCCCCATCCCACGATTAGAGATGTTTACACTAATACCTCTTATTAAAAAAAATGAACCTACAAAGAAGAAAGAACCCCACTATGGAATGTGAAATAGCTCTCTGCATAGAGAGAATTTATAGAACTCAAAAAAGAATTCAAAAATCAAATGAGAGGCACTGGGAAAAAAACTAAAGAAAAAAATTAAAACCATTTAAGAAAAGCAAGAAGCTTATGGGAAAAAGTTAATCAACTAGAAAAAGAGTATCAAAGATGAAAATAATATTTTGAAAATTAGAATTGGACAAGGGGAAGTTGTTGAAGCTATGAGAAAATAAGAAATAACAAAACAGATTATAAAGAATGAGAAAATAAAACAGAATATGCTGTATCTTATAAGAAAAATAACAGGTCTGGAGAATAGATCAAGAAGAGAAAATATAAGAATAATTGGACTGCCAGAAAGTTCTGATCAAAAAGAGAACCATGACAAAATAATGCAGGAAATAACCCAAGAAAATTGTCCTGGAGTGATAGAACATGAGAAGGAAAGTAGAAATAGAAAAAAAATCCACCTATCACCACCTCAAAGAGAGCCTATGTTGAAAGCACACTGTAATATAACTGCTAAATTTCAAAATCCCCAGATAAAAGAGAAAATTTTGCAAGAAACAAGAAAAAAAATTCAAAAACATTGGAGCTACAATTAGAATTGTACAAGACTTAGCAGCAGTTACAATAAAAGACCATAGGTTCTGGAATCATATCTACTGACAATCAAAAGAACTAGGCCTATACCCAAAAATATCATATCCAGAAAAATTATCTGTAATCCCAAATGAGGAAAAAATGGATATTCAATGAATTTGCAGATTTTCAGGACTTTCTATCAACTAAATATGAATTTAACAGAAAATTTAACATATAAGAGCCAATATGAAAGATCAATTTTAAGAAACTTAGCATGGACAAACTGTTTAAATATGGACAAAATATTTTTTGGTGTGTGTGTCTGTATATATATGTATGTGTATGTGTATATATATGTATATATGTATGTGTATGTATATATATGTATATGTGTGTGTGTACATATATATATATATATATATAAGATTCACATCAACAATAGAATAGCTCAAAAGAAGGATTGTCAGAGTTAAGATAAAAATAACAATCATGTTATACAAATGAGGTACAGGGGAAGAATAGACATAGAGGCATTAGAGGGGGGAGGAAGGCTTGTAGTTTGAAAAATCTACTCACATCAGGAATGGGTTCAATAGGTAACACTACATATATACCATGAAGGGTATAGCACCCTCCATAATCTTTAAAGAAATAAGAGGAGAGGGATGGGTAGATAGGGAAGCAAAGGGTGAGAGAAGACAAGGGAAGGATCCTTGGATGGGAGAAGGCTAAGAAATAGCAAGACAAGTTATAGAGAGAATTTAATTAGAGAATCAGCAAGGATAGGAAAAATGTGTGTCTAGGTGGGATGGGTTATGGGTGTGAGTATGTGTATATATCTATATTTATATATGTATATATAAATATATCTTTTCTTAAATGTAACTTGTTTGGGAGTGGTGAGGGAGGTGAAAGGGGGAAAAAAGAATAAAGTAAATAAGGTGAGCAGCAGAAAACCAAAGAACAATTTACAGAGAAGTAAAGAAAAAAATGGTCATTCATGAATATAATTTCTTCTACAAATATATAAACTTTCTTGATCTGATAAATTGTTGTTATATATTTTGAATCTTCCCTGATCATCTGCTGGGCACATGATAATGTTTTCTTTTGTTTTGCTTTATTTTCTTTGTATTTTTTTCTGTTTTTCTTTTTTTCTTACTTTGTTTTTTAAAATAAAAAGGAAAAAGTTAGAAAAGATAATTATTAATCTATAAAAATGAAGGACTCATCCATTATCTCTAATAATAATGAACGATTCCTGGAAAAAAAAAACTACCTTGCCCCCCCTTTACTTCTCTCTCCCCTCACTCTTTTTTTTTTTAAATCATTGTTAATGTACTTTGTTGTCCTTGGTCTAAAAGATGAGCAATTCCATTTCTGCAATGTTTAGATTTCTGGAAACCTGAATGAGTTAAGTTTTCTGGAAACCTGAATTGATGTTAACAGAGCCAGTGCAGATTAGAAATGAGTAATCACCAAAGCAAAATGAGCTCATACATAGAGGATTCTGGATGCAGTGAACTCAGCAGAGATCTGAAACCTAGGAAAGCCTTGGTCTTAGTGCTTGCCACAGTGCTCACTCAATTTAGTGTAAAATTAGTCACCCATCCTTTTTCTTACCTGTAAAATGGGGATAATAGAAATTTATTTCTCAGCTATTTTGAGTATCAGGTCATGAATAATTATATAATATTTCCATATAAATAGAAATGTATGTATAGCTGTTTTTGCCCCAAATTTATTCTGTGCCTTATCTCATCATGTCAAATGGGGAACTTTAGTTAATTCTGCATAGTCTTTTAATTATATTTAGGTTATCTTCAGTTATTCAGTGATTCTATGGAAAACTCATGGTTTGGTTTTATTTTGGGGAATGTGTTTATATAGGTGTTTGCTTTAAGAAGTAGGTAATGATTTACTTATAGAATGCATACAAAATGTTTATTAAATGTACATTAAATGTTTAGCACTTAGCACAGTACCTGGCATAAAGTAGGCTCTTTATAAATGTTTGTTGATTTAGCAGATAGAGATGAAGGGCAGTTTAAAAATGAATTTAGCTGCCTCAATTTCTGTGGTGGCTCATATCCCTATTTTAGTTTACCATTTGTTCTTGGAGTCTTATCTGGTTGATCTTGAAGCCAGGAAGTTGCCTTTCCTTCTCTTCTCAGAATTCTTCATTGTCGTCAGAACTATCAATGATGTACAGCATTCCCTGAGTCTAGTCAGTGACCTACAAAGCTCACACTCCTTTCTTTCCTCACATACACTGTTAGTGACTTGCATTTTAGGTCTTTTTCCCAACCTCAAAGAAATTCTATGACTTCAGAAAAATCAAAGTAGTTTTTCCACTGGGAATTAAATAATTGGAATTCTATTTGACTTGATCATTATCTTGGAATATGCACTTGCAGATTTATAGTTATTTTTAGGGTTAAAGTGAAAGAATACGGGGCAATACCTTCATAGAATTTTTGGTCACAAAAAAAAGTTTATTGTTATGACATGTCTAATAGAAAGCATTCATATTAACTATTTCATACATAATTGAGATTTAGAAAGGTTGAGAGAACTTTGCTTTAATGTCTCTTTTGTTCCCTTCACCTGGAATATGGCATGATACTTAGTCTACAATGAACATAGATTATCTTCTTTGATTTGACTTCAAGCTCCTTGAAGAGTTATTTTTATCTGTTTTTATTTTCATCCCCAGCACCATTTTTGTAGTAGTCATCAAATAAAGTTTGAAGGATTATAAAATGAATGTTCTATAGGCAGATAGAGAGAATGCTCTGGTAATATGAGAATAGGATGTGCTTTGGATTACAGCTTTGCATTTTAGATGGTCCTTTCTTCAGTGCTTTAATTCAAGTAAATTAATAATGGGTATTCTTGATATTTTGATGATAAGTGGGATGGGAGAGATAATTTGTAATAATATTACTTTTAGGACTCTCAAATCATAATGAGGTCTGTTGCTTTTATGTATATTACATATATTAGAGGCCTAGTCCTATGTAGATCTATCATTTTAGATTCATTAATTCATTTTTCCCTCACTGATGCTTTTTTTCAGACGAAGGTTTCTATTTTAAAAAATGAAGGAAGTATTTTTTAAGAGATAAGTTTATTTCCTTTCCTCTTTCTCTAGTTTCAAAAGTTCAAAAGGTACCTTATTCCTCACCCTCCAGAAAAATAGGAAAAAAAGATATCTTTCTACTTCATTTATGCATTATATTGTATTGGGTTTCCCCAATTGTTTAGCTTAAAATGAAGGGAAGAAGAGGAAGAAAATTCTACACACTTTTTAGATGGTTTCCTCATATTTGTTAGTCAGAAACTGACTAACAGAAACTGTCCAAAAGTGTGCATGTTTGGGAGAATACCCTGGCTGATAGAGGGCCTGGGGGAGTTGACTAGAAGCACACAAAAAGAGCTCATTAATGATTTAGAGAGATTGGCTTAATTTCCTTACCTCCATAACACAGAAACAAAGCTTGATCAATACTTTCAAGGTCACTATTAATGTTTGCTAAATCAGCTAGTCTCTACCCACCCTTCCCCACCCACTTAAAATTTTAAAATAAATCCCATTCATTTGTGCAAAGTGGGTTAAGATTTAATATACTTAGATAAGACTTAGAAAGTCAGAGAAGATTAAATTGTGGAGGAGGGAGAATAGTTGTACTCAGAGAGGATAATTCAAGTAACAATTAAAATGTGTGTAGAAATACCCAGAATTTCTAGTTTTATTTTACAGATTAGGAAATTGAGGCCCTAAGAGCTGAAGTGACTTGCTAGTCACTTCAAGTAAAAAGAGTTGGAATTCAAAACCCAAGTCCTCTGACTCAAAATCTATAGTTCTTTCCATGATTTCGTCTTTGATTGGGTTCAAGATCAGTATATACATTCCAAGGACTTCAAAGTAACCACATGTATTTTCTCCTTTCTTGATGCTTCAGCATCTCCTGTGTTATTCAGTCATGTTCTAATTTGTATTATAGTTATTTTTGTATATATATTAGCTCCTTATTGGATTGTAGGCTTCTTGAAGGAAAGGATTATATTGGTTTTTTATCTTTGTATCTCTAGAAATTATCAGTGCCTTGCATGTGTTAGATGCTTAATAACTGTTGAAATTAACTGGAAAATTGGACTTCAGTAGATAAAAGAAAAGATATTTGGAAACTATTACTGAATAATTATCAGTCTGCTTAGATAATAATGATGATAATTCCTTAGGTGAACTAAGAACACTGGAAAAATATTTTTTATAAATTTTTTTAGAACATGAAACTTGGAATTTTCCTTGTAATTATTCCAGTGTTCTAGTCCAGTATCTATCATGTAGTGAACTCTTTTCTTATACTTTTAGTTTATCAGTAAAAGATTTTTGTTGTTGTTTTGGTAAATCAGGTTTTATAGCACTCAATTGAACTGAGTTTATTAGAGTTAAAAATACAAGAAATATCAAACTTCAGAATTTTTTCATGTTATTGCCCTAATATGTTTCTGTTATATACAATATATTATTAACAAAGCAGGAATAATTTAATTGATTAAAAGATCTCACTTTGTATAATATAATATAGCTATGGATTTTTTTTGGGGGGGGAAGGGGACAAACTTAACCAAAACCAGAAGTTAGAATACATAGAAATACAAAAGGATTCCAGTACAGTGTTGAAAAATATTTGGAAAAAGTGATCCTCCAGTGAATTGCTCAATTAATTGAGGGGAGAAAAATCGTAATGGCAAACCTCAAAAGATACTAGAAGACATATATTGTTTCTAATCCAAGTGTCACAAAAACATTCTTGAGCTAGTATTCCCTCTGTATCCTGTTGTTTTTAATTAATAATTATTTTTAATTATTTAAATAAGTTACAAATGGGGAAAACCTCTTTTTGGATTTGAAATTCCATATGGCTATCATCTGGAAATTACAACATAGTGTTTTGGAGGGAATACTGTTTTTAAACATTTATCTCTGGATTTGAAAGTTGATATCTAAAATATAAGTCTGAAAAATGTCAGCCCTCTTGTCCTCAGAGATAGCTGTCATGCTACATTCAAAGCCTCCAAAATGGTTAAGAGGAATGGGATCATTATTAAAAGGTTGTCAATCAATCATTATGCATTTATTAAGCACCTACTATGTACTAAGCCCTGGAATATGTATTGGAATAGACAAAAATAAAACACTCTCTGTTTTCAAAGGGCTTTATTTTCTGAGGGATTGGGGGTGGAGACTGCATGTACAATATAAATATGCAAATAACATTTCATTCCCCCTTCCCAAAACAGTACTGGGGGGGGGGGATATTTCCCAAATAGTAACTGGAGGAAATCAGATATGGAAGATGTAATTTAAGCTGAGCTTTGAAGAAAAGTAGGGATTCTATTAGAGGTAGAAATAAGAGAGAAGGAGCTAAATATCGTATGGACAGAACCTTTGTCTGCACAAATCTTCAGTCTCTGTGAACAGTTCTCTCTATTCCAGTCCCATTAAAATATGTTCAAGAAAATGTTTGCTTAGCCTGAGGATTATGTGCTTTGAAAAAGAGTAATACTGAAAATTATTCTTGTAGTGGAATGATATGAAGACATTAAATAAGGTACAATCCAATAGCAATCCAGCACTGACAGGGGCCTGGAATCATTCCAGTCTAGCCCCAGACATTGCTAGCTGCGCAAGTCATTTATTTAATATCTATCTGCTTCTATTTCTTCATCTCTAAAATGAGGATATTTGTACCTACCTCCCAGAATTGCTCTGAGATCCTAATGAGATGACATTTTCAAAGTGCTTTGCTAACCCTAAAGTACTATATAATTACTATTATTTTTGTTATTATTATTATTACTAATAAACATGACCCTTTATCTGAAAAGCCCAGAGACAGTTAACATTTGTATTCCACTGATACTTGATTAATATTTCAAAATAAATGCTTCAGATGCCAAGAAATTGAACGTGTTGCATGTAAAATGTTTATGTGTAAAAAATAAATTGAAATGTATATATGTGTATATTGTATATATGTGTGGGTATGTTTATGTGTATCACTCTGTATGTGTGTGTATATGTATACATATATAAATATACATATATTTGGAGAGAGAGATATTGTATTATATATATAAATATAGATATAGATATAGTTTTTTCCTGAGTTACCAGCACTGTAGTATTAACTATTTAAACTTTATATTTATTTCACCCCAATATTCAGCTATGCCATTACCCATACACAGAATGTATGGAAAGGCAGTAAGGCAAGAATAGTAGAAAGTTCCCTGAGGCAGTTGGATGGTGCCTTTCATAAAGTGCTGGACTCAGGAAGATCTGAGTTTGAATTCTACCTAAGACATTTATTATCTGTGTGACTCTAGGCAAGTCATTTAACCTCCCTGTGCTTCAGTTTCCTCATCAGTAAAATGTTAATCATAATAATAGCACCTACCTCCCAAGGTGGTTGTTAGAATCAAATGAGAAAATATATAGCAAGAGCCATCCAAAAATTAAAGTACTACATGAGTGTCAACTGTTGGGTCAGCAGAACTGGATTTGAAGCTGGATGATGCATACTTTCTAGATGATCTTAAGGAAATCATTTAACCCTTCTGATCCTCAGTTTCCTCTCTTATATAGTTAATGAGAAAAGCTCCCCTGTGAAAACAATAGATAAATGCTGTACTATTCTTATTAAATCCTGGTATGATTAGAATGTAATAAGACTGATTTTGTGTGTTTGTTAAGGAGATCAGTCTTATAATTTTATAGTGTATTACTGTGATGTTTCAAAGCAAGAAATTGGATGAATCTACTGCTCTGGGAATAGGAGAAGTTATGACAAATCTGCTTAATGGAAAACAGCCCCAAATTCAGTGAGTGGGTGAGAGAGGAAGCAAGTTGACTATGGAGACTGTGTCAGGTTCTGTATTGATTGCTATGGGCATGACCTCAACTGCAGAGTGTGCATCCAAATAGAAATGTCACTAGTTTTGCACATATACAGCAGGTTTTATGTGATCAGCCATGGACTCAGCTGAAGACTCATTTCCCAACTGTGACACTGATTAGCTTTGTGTTCATTTCCCTGTGTCCTATGTTACTCAATTTCAAAATATGAAACACATGGATGATCAATTTATGAATTATATGTGTATTTTTATAATATATATACATGTAAATATGTGAATATATGCACATATACATGTGAAACCACTGCCATCATCATATGTAAGTTTGTTATTCTTCAATAAATAAAATTTTTTTTTTGTAAATCCCAACTGTGAGTTCTAATAGGCACTTTACTAAGCACTGGAATACATAGATAGACATGAAACAGACCCTGCTCTTGAGGAACTTATCACTGATGCCAGGAGACAATAGATATATATGTAGGTATCTGTAAAGTAGACAGTGTCTTGAGGGGAGACTGAGCATCTGAGAAAAAGACTTTCTGTAGAAAGTGGTGTATGAAATGAGCCTCAAAAGAAATTTGAGATCTGAGAGATGGAGGGAAGGAGAGCATGCATACGAGACATGGGGGGCAGTCAGCAGAGAGAGAGAAATCTCATATGTGAGACATGTAAATATGTCATAACTATTTTCAAAAGCTAGAGGATTGTTTACTAGGCTAGTTTTACCTAATAGGATTTTTTTAAAAAAGATAAATATGTTGAGACTAAAACAATGGATGCAAATTCTGATTCATTTATTTTTGACTAATTATATGTTGTTGGGTATATTTTGTAAATGTTTAGTACCTCAGTTTCTCCATCTGAAAGACAGATAAGATAATGACTTGCCTACCCTTTCATGGATGGAAATTTAATTAGCATAAATAACGGAATCATAGATATAAAAGTGAAAGGTACCTTTGAGGCCATTTAACCAAATTCTCATTTTCAACATGAAGAAGTAGAAATTCAGAAAATTTGAATGACGTCCAAATTCAAATAGATAATAAGGAACAGAGAGAAGATGTAAATCCTTGTCCTCTGGTTTTTTCAGTTTAGTATTCTTTTTACTGGATTAGGTGTGTGCAAAAAATCTTTAAACTCATTTGAAGAAAGTCATCATTCTTATATTCCACAGAATAATACAATCTTGCCCATGAAAATTAATATCAATTAATATCTGAACATCTGATAAAGAAAAGGGGACTGAAACTAGCAGTGTTAGTCAACCATAGCCTGTTTTATCTATTATTTTCACCCACATTATTAATGCCTTATGAAATCCCCCAAAGGAAGGCAAAGTGATCCAGGCCAATAATCCACAAAGCTTATAATCAGTACAAAAATAGTGGAAAGTTGAAGCAAACAGCCTTTCCAAGGAGTGGTCTTCACTCCATTATCTAAACAAAAGTGAAGCAATAAGGAGTGTTAAATGATTCTGGTGAGAGAATTGACCTCTCTTTGCTTCAATAGGCTTCAATTGGAATCATTACTTCCATCATTGAAGGACTCTAGGCATCAGTTGAGTTACAAAAACCCAACTTGCAAACATCCCATAAACATTATTGGTTTGTTATCCCTTCCATATTCATCCATCACTTTTCTCCCCCACTTTCTAATCTCTCACTTTTGTTTATGGGATAAAATGTTACAGAAAATGTCAGGAGAGTAGTGGGGGTGGAGCCAAGATGGCGGAGTGAAAACGTGACTCTTTGTGTCCTCCTCTGACCTTCTCTCAAATCAACAATAAAATAAGCCTCTGAACTGATCTTTAAGTCAACGAATCCAGAAATATTTGGATACTGCTTTCAGTTACCTCTGAAGAACGTCAAAACAGGTCTCTTTCACTCAGGCATCGGGATAAACAGTTTGCTCAGTGCAGTCCGGAACTGAGGGCAGAGAACTGGGTGGGACTCAGCTCAGTGCGGCAGAAACTCCAAACTCCAAACACCTGGGGTGTATCTGAGGCACTCGGGACACTCTGCCTTGATTGGGGGCAGGTGTTCTGGTAGATTTGCCTTTTATAAGGATTAATTGGGCAAACTCCTAGCCCCACCGGCCCAGCACCAGAAGTTAATTAGCAGAATTGCCCCAGGGCAAACTATGGCAGCCAAGGCTTCTCTAGCCTTAAACAGACCCCCACGCTGTCTAAAAAATGAGCAAGAAGCAGAAGAGAGTTCTCACCATAGACAGCTTCTTTCGAGCGAAAGAAGGGCAGACCCCCAGATCCTGAGGTTCCTGTAGACAAAGCAACTCCAGAGGAAGCCATCAAGGGAGATATAAGCTGGTCCCCTTTTCAAAAGGCCTTCCTGGAAGACTGCATAAAGAATCTCAAAAGAGAGCTGGATGATAAATGGGGTAATGAACTGAGATCAGTGCAAGAAGGATATAATGCCCTGCAAAAGAGATATGAA
>JAJPUD010000002.1:1681922-1741301 GCA_023553655.1 Myrmecobius fasciatus
GGCGAATTAACTTAAGGTGCTGGGCCGGTGGGGGCTAGGACTAAGTTTGAATTACTCCTTAAACAAGGCAAGTCTGCCAGAACACCTGCCCCCAATGAGGGCAGAGTGTCCGAGTGCCTCAGATAAACTCCAGATGTTTGGAATTTGGAGTTTGGAGTTTGGAATTTCTGCCACGATCAGCTGAGCTGAGTCCCACCCTCACTTCCGGCCTACACAGGAGTCCTCTATTTATCTCTCTGTCCGAGTTAAACAAACCTGATATGAAGTTCTTCAGAAAGCAGTGTCCAAATATTTCTGAGTTCGTTGATGTGAAGATCAGTTCAGAGGCTTATTTTATTGTTGATTTGAGAGAAGATCGGAGGAGAGGCAGAGAGTCACCTTTTCACTTCGCCATCTTGGCTCCCAATCATGTGAATTCTCTGCCTGCATTAGTTTGTGAAAAAGCTTTTTAATTTCCTGTAATGAAAATTATTTTTTTACTTCCTATAATTCTCTCTATCTCTTCTTTAGTCATAAATTCTTCCTTTATCCATCAATCTGATAGACACATTTTTCTGTGCTCTCCTGATTTATTTATTGTCATTCTTTATGTCTAAACCATTTATTTATTTTGACCTTATTTATCTTGTTATATAGTGTGAGATATTGTTCTATATTTAGTTGCTGCTAAACTGCTTTCCAGTTTTTGCAGCAATTTTTGTCAAATGTTGAGTTCTTACCCCATGAACTTGGATCTTTGAATCTTCAAAGACTAGATTACTATGGTCATTTACTACTGTGTATTATGTAGCTAATCTATTACACTGAATTACCACTCTGTTTCTTAGCCATTACCAAATTCTTTTGATGATTATTACCATTTTGTAATATACTTTGAACTGAAACTGCTAGGCTATTTTTTTCCTAATTGTATAAAATAATTTCTTAATAGTTTGATTGGAAGGCACCGATTAAGTAAACTAATATAGGTGAATTGTCATTTTTATTATATTGACTCAACCTACTCATAAACAAGTTATATTTCTCCAATTGTTAAATTGAGGGATCTCAAAATTAGAGACTGGCTGAACAAATTGTGACTGCTATTGTATCATAAGAAATGATGAGTAGGGTAATTTCAGAAAAACCTGGAAAGACTTACATGAATTGATACAGAGTGAAGTGAGTAGAAACAGGAGAACAGCAATATTAAATGATGAACAACTGTCAATGACTCACCTATTCTTAGGAATATAGTAATCCAAAACAGTCCCAAAAGTCTTGTGATGAAAAATGCTATCTATCTCCAGAGAAAGAACTGGTAGAATCTAAATGCAAATCCAAGTACACTATTTTTTATTTCTTAAAAAGTTTTCTTTTACATAATAACTAATATGAAAATATGATTTACATGATTGCACATGTATAACCTGTATCAGATTGCTTACTGATCTCAGGAAGGGGGAAAGGGAAGAGGAAGGAAGAGAATTTGGAATTCAAATTTTTAAAAACTGTTAAATGTTTTAATGTATAATTAAAGAAAGATAAAATAGTATTTTTAAAATAATAAAGATATTTTTTCAGTAGCCTATATCTGTCTTGATTTGTATGAAAAGTATTTTGTAATTGGGTTCATCTAGTTTCCTTGGATTTGTCTTGGCAGGTAGTTTTTTGTTGTCTACAGTTAATTTAAATGGAATTTCTCTTTCTATTTTTTCTGCTGAGTTTTGTAGGAAGTATATAGAAATGCTAATGAATTATGTGGGTTTATTTTATATCTTGAAACTTAGCTGAAGTTAATTGTTCAGCTATTTTTTTTTAGCTAATTCCCTAGGGTTCTCTCAGGGTTCTACAGTACCGTCTGAAAAAAGATGATAGTTTGTTTTCTTCTTGCCTGTTTTTATTCCTCCAATTTCTTTTTTATGTCTTATTGCTATAGCTAGCATTTCTAGCACAATATTGAATAATAGTGGTGATAATAAATCTTTGCTTTATCCCTGTTCTTATTAGGAAGACTGCAAGTTTATTCCTGTTACAGATAGATACTGCTGTTTTAGATAGATACTACTTATTATTTTAAGAAAGTCTCCACCAACTCCTATGCTTTCTAGTACTTTTAGTAAGAATGAGTGTTTATTTTGTTAAAGGATTTTTTTCTGCATCTATTGATATATTGATATGATTTTTGTTGGTTTTTTGTTAATATAGTGAGTTATTCTGATAATTTTTCTAATACACATCCCATTGCTCAAAGTATATGATCTTTGTAAAATATTTCTGTAATCTCCTTGCTAGTATTTATTTAAAATAGTTGCATCAATATTCAGTAAGGAAATTGATCTATGATTTCTTTCTCTGTTTTTGCTCTCACTGATTTAAGTATCAAAACTATATTTGTGTCATAAAAGGAACTTGGTAAGATTCCTTCTTTACTTATTTTTTCATATAGTTTATATTGTATTGGGATTAATTATTCCTTAAATGTTTTGTAGGATTCACTTATAAATCCATCTTGTTCTAGGAATTTTTTAGGAAACTTAGTGTTTGCTTGTTCAGTTTTTTTTCTTCTGATAGGCTTATTTAAATATTCTGCTTTCGGTTAATCTGGGCAGTTTATCTTTTAGTAACTATATTTGCAACTATTTATCCATATTACTTATAATTGTCATTTTACTGGCATATAGTTGGGCAAAAATAACTCCCAATAATGACTTTAATTGCATCTTCATTGATGGCACATTTTATTCTTCTCATTTTTGATACTTTGTGATCCTTTACTGGTTTACTTTTGTGATCTATTTCTTCCTTATTTAACCTTTCCTTTAAGAATTTGGATGTTATGTTGTTTGGTACATGTTTCATATTGATATTACTTTATTTTCTGTGGTTGTTTTTATCAAGATGTAGTTTCTTTGCTTATCCCATTTAATCAGGTGTATTGTTGCTTTTGCTTTTTTACTTTAGCTGAAGAATAATAAATGCTTCTCCAATCCCTTATTTTAACTTTGTAGATGTCTTTCTGTTTTAAGTATATTTCTTGTAAACAATGATGTTGGATTCTGGTTTCTCATTATTCTGCTATCCATTTCTGTTTTATAGGGTTAATTCATTACGTTCACAGTTGTGATTTGTAATTCTGCATTTTCTTCCATTCTATTTTCTTTTGTTTATTTTCTCTCTCTCTATGTCTCTTTTTGTCTCTCTTTCTCTCTCTCTCTCTCTCTCTCTCTTTCTGTCTCTCTCTCTCTCTCTCTTTCTGTCTCTCTCTCTGTCTCTTTTTCTGTCTCTCTGTCTCTCTCTTCCCCTGCCACAGTCCCTCCTCTAAAGTTGATTTCTTTCTAGCCATTGTTTTCTTTCATCTTTTATCACACTCCCCCCCTTTTCCCCACTTTCTCTTATTCCTTTCCCTTTTAATTTCTCTGTTGGATAAGATAGATTTCTGTTATCAATTAAATATGCATGCATGTTTTTCAATTTAATATGCATGTTTTTCATTGAAAAATATTAGATGTGTGATGTTCAAGTATTGCCTCCTTCTCTCATTTTTGCCTCTACTGTAAAAGCTTGTTCTTGCATGACTCTTTTATAATTTCTTCATTCTTCCTCTGCTTTCCCCCTTCTTTCAGAGCATCCCTCTCTAACAAACACCTATCCATTATTTGACATCATTCCAACATAACCAGGTCAATCACACATCCTTTTTCTAACTGCCCTAATAATGATAAAGTTCTTGGAAGATACTATGTATCATATTCCCACAAAGTTAACCTTATTGAATCCCTTATGATTTTCTTTTCATGTTTATCTTTTTATACTTCTCTTGAATCATGTGTTTGAAAATCAAATTTTCCATTCTAATCTGGTCTTTTCAATAGGAATACATGAAAGTCCTCTAGTTCATTAAATATCTATTTTTTCCCTTAAAGGATTATACTTAGTTTTGTTGGATAGGTTATTCTTAGTTGTAATTTCAGATCTTTTGCCTTCTGGAATATCATGTTCCAGTTTTTGCACTCCTTTAATATGGAAGCTGCTGTATCCTATGTTAACCTGATTGTTTTTTCTCTTTGATCCGCGAGCTATTATTTGGCTGTGATTTTCTTGGAAATTTTCATTTTGGGATCTCTTTGTAGTGGTGATCAATGAATTCTTTCATTTTCTATTCTACCCTCTGTTCTAGGCTACTGGCACAGATTTCTTTGATAATTTCTTGAAATATGATGTCTAGGCTTTTTCTTTGAACATGACTTTCAGGTAATTCAATAATCCTTAAATTATCTCTCTTTGATCTATTTTCTAGGTCAGTTTTTTCAAGGAGATAGATATTACACTTTTTTAATTCTTTTGACTTTTTCTTTTGTTGTTTCTTGATATCTCATGGAATCAGTAGTTTCCACTTATCCAATTCTAATTTTGAAGGAAGTATTTTTTTCAATGAGCTTTTCCTATTTTTCCATTTAGCCAGTTCTGCTTTTTAAAGAATTCTTTTTTATTAGTGAATTATTGTACCTCTTTTCCCCCCTTTATGGTGAGTTCTGGTTTTCAAGGTTCTGGGTTTTTTTCAGTGTTTTTGTCCCTTTTTTTTTTACCAAGCAATTAGTTATAATTTTCTTCCTTTGCTTTTATTTCTTTACCTAATTTTTCTTCTACCATGCTTATTTGATTTTGAAAATCACTCTTTAACTCTTCTAGGAATTTTTGTTGGATTTGTGCCATTTCATATTTGTTTGTAGCTGTTTTGATGTTATCTTTTTTTTTTGAGTTTGTGTCTTGTTCTTTTCTGTTACTACAGTCGTTTTTAGGGCCAAGTTCTTTTTATTGTTGTTTGATCAATTTTCTACACTATTTCTTGATTCGAACTTTATGTTAAAGTTGGTATCTATTTCTGGCTTAGGGAGATAGTTCAGGCTTTTTTGCACTGCTTTTTTCAAAGCTAGTTCTGGGGGTTTCAAAATTTTCACTACCTGTGATCTGGGTAGAGATGTGGTCACTGCTTTTCTAGTCTACACTCTGATCCTAAATCAGGAAGGGCCCTTAATCTGTTGGGGCCATAAGTGATATTGTCTCATTCTATTGAACTATGATCCAGAAATAAGTACGGGCAATGGAATTGCCAAACAGCATCTGGTCCTGTATTCAGTAGTAGCATAGGCATACTCTAATCTCTTTCTGTCAGGTCCCATTATCTTTTTTGCATTGAGAGCTTCTAAAGCTGCTGCTGCTTTTGTCTCCACCACCTAGTTTCACCACAAATTTTTTTGTCCATGTGGACTTCAGGTTAGCCTCTTCCCCTGTGTCACAGATCTCTTTTTTTGACCTCTTGCATTGTCTTGGATTGGAATAATGTCTCATTCTGACCTTTTGTTGTCTCCACCATTCCAGAATTTGATTTGAAGACTTTATTTTTAAATTGTTTGGAGGAGGAATGTTGGGAGAGCTTAGCTAAATGTATATTCTTTTCTGCTCTCTTGAGTCTGCCCCTGAAAGTTGCATTTTTTTGCAATATTTTAATATTCCCCTAAGTTTTCGTGCCTTTAGATGTACCTTTGCATATATTATTTTTGTTTCTAGAACACATCCCTCAATTTCTGCCTGTTGACATTTTGCTCTTCTTCAGGGTCCAGTTTAAATATATCCTTTTCAATGAAAACTTCCAAGAATCCACCAGTTGAAAGTGGGTCTTCCTTTATCTAATCTAAGGACAGCTTTTACTCACTCTGCTTATATACTTACAATATTCTAATTTGCATTATCTTTGTAGAAGTCTTATATCTCTTCATTTGAAAATAAGTTTTTTGAGGGCACAGGCAATGCCTCATCATTCTTATTTGTACAGTGTCTAACATAACAAAAAAGTCCATTTAAGATAAACAAATCAAGAGATTGTACATGTTTGAAAATTCAAGCTGCATTATACATCTATAACACAGTCTACATTCTTTGTAGAAGGCATGCTTCTTTAAAGCACTGATCAGATAATTTAGATAGATCCTTGACTAGGAATAAGCAGAAGGACTCATTGGCTTATTTAGAATCTTTTTGAAAATGGTGAACACTTAGAGATTCAGTTTTAGAGGCTTTTTCCTTTCATAGTCTCAAAGCAGTGACAGTGACTCTAACACAGGTCTTTGTGCACAGAATTCATTATTTCATGTTGTAGATGAGAAACCCAACATCTCTAATTTGGGGGATGCAATTTGCCTTGAATAATAAGTTAGCCTTTCTCTTAAAGCTCACTTTCTAATAGCCTCCCTTGGTAAATACAGCAATAAACAGCTAAACCATGGTATTCATTACAGGCTCAAGTCCCTAATTAATTTATTTTATGTTAATTAAGTTCATAATTATATAGTAAAACATTTACTTTCTCCCACAAGAAATTGACTGAATCTTCTGAAGGGGCTTTGTGACTGTAATTTAGATGCAATTAGCCTGTTAAATTTAGTTAGTGTTCAGTTCATTTAGCTACTGCTGTAAGACACAACAAGAGACAACTCAGAGTCTGGATGCACTTGAGATAAAGGTACTTGCTATTTGTACTTTCAGATCTTCCATCATCTTTCAGTGGTGAGGGAGCAGTGAAGTCATCTATAATTGAAAGCAAAAGTTGTTTAGATGGTACTTGCAAAGTCATCACTCTTGCCTTATTTTTGCTTAAGCTAGATAGTTTTCAGAGCAAAGGAATCAGAATGGTCAAGACCTTTTGCATTATGCTGCATGAAGAGAGATTAACGGAATTTGGAATGTTTGCTCTCAAGAAGGGAAGACTAGCATATGTGGTGGTGGTGGTGGTGGTGTATGGTATGATGAAGTATAATAGCAGTCTTCAGCAATTTGAAGGCTATCACTTGGAAAAGGAATTAATCTTATTCCACTTGGCCTCATAGGGCAGAAACAAGAGGAATGAGTGAAAGTTTCATAAAGACAGATTTAGGCTTACTATAAAGAAGCAATCACTAGTTTTCTAAAAGCTAACTGGACTATCTCAGGTGGCTGTGGGTTCTCCTTCACTGGAAATCTTTGTATAAGATTTATGTATTGAGTATATTGCAAAGTGATTTTTATTAAGCTACAGGTTATACCCAGTGGCTTCTGAGCTTTTTTCCAATTGGACATTCTTTGATTCTGGGATGTTTTGTGCCTTGGAAAGTAGCAAGATTAATATGAAGAGAGATGATTTAAGGTACATAATACAAATCGTTCTGGATTTGAATTGGAGAGGAGAATTTTGCGAAATCTTGCTTTGATGCCTGGAATCGAACCCTAAATCACTGAGTATGTCATATATATTTTTTTAATTTTCTATTTTAGCTCCAGACTTCTTTGCTCTATAAAGCTGATTTCATGTGATATCACTGACCAGTAGTTATATGGGATTTTATGATTCCATTCTTCTTTTCAGTATTATGACAGATCTTAAAAGTATATGAGAGGAAAAGTGATCAGGGCACTGTATTTGGATGATTTGTATTTCTGGGTTCAAATGCTGTCTCTACCACTTACTAGATATGTGAGGTTGGGTAAATCATTTCACTTTCTCATCTATAGTGTGAAAAGAGCGAGTCAAATCATTTTTAAGGTTCATTTCAATTTTAAATTCCTTTAGTTTTGTAGAATCCTGGGAGAGATTTATTCAACCTATTTTCATAAGTTAAACTTCACTATTACCAAATAACTATGTTGGAATCTATTTAGAGCTGTTCCTCATGACTTACCTCCATCATTTCTAGGATTTCTGAGTACTAAACTTGAGAATCACTTTTCTAATAATTAAAAACAAAATTCTTGTCCACCTACAGTTTTCTCTCTCACATTTGAGAGTTAAGGGCCTAAATGTGCAAATGTGTCTAAAATTCATCAGTTACAATATTTACCTAGCAAGTTGGGGGGATGGGGTGAGGGATTGCAGCTTTGATGCAATAGGAAGGGAATTCTGGAAAGTAAATATAATATAATTATTCTTATAGGCAGTACAGTATTAACCTATCAGTGACTTAGTGTTTTGTTTGGTAAGTGATTCTTCTATCTATAAAATCTCTTCAAAGCTCCTAACATTTGTTTTTTGGAGGATTAGTATAACTACTTGCTTTTTAAAAGATGCTTGAGGGGGCAGCTAGGTGCTGCAGTGGATAGAGCACCAACCCTGAAGTTAGGAGGAGCTGAGTTCAAATCTGTTCTCAGATATGGAACACTTCTAGCTGTGTGACACTGGGCAAGTCACTTAACCCCAATTGCCTCGGAGGGAGAGATCTGCTTGAGAATTTATCAGCTGCACTAAAATCCTTTTTTTTTTTTTAATTTTTGGACCACAGCTATGATTTCATTGAAATAGAGAATTCTTGGTGAAGAAACTCCATTTACAGATATACATCTGCAACTTTTAGCTTGGAGAATGCATTGAGTTCAACTTTGTCTAGAGTCACACAACTAGTTTGATGTCAGAGGCAGAGCTTAAACATAGGTCTTCCTTGCTGGCTCCCTATCCACTATCCTATACTGCCTCTTCATTAAATACCATACCCTTTTGCCCTAAAATGCTAGGATGAATTGATTATATATTATTATATGATTATATATATATATATACATATATATATATATATATATATATATAGGGATTTTCAAGGGACTTTTAGCACTCCATCATCTAGTTAAGTGATTTCTTTTATAGCAGTGTAAGTGTGTATACTTAGACATTAAGTTTAGCAAGCAAGAGATCTAACCACAAAGCCTTTTTGTGGCTCCCTGTTTCCATCTATAAAGTGAGAATATTAGTCCCCTTCCTATTTCCTTGAGTATTATGCAAATGGCTGAGACTGCCTGAAGGAGACTTGACTCTTGTTAGAGATGTAACCATACCAGTTGATGAGCCCCCAAAATAGTTACCATGTTTCTGAAAAGTTAATCAGGGAATTTTCTTTCATTAAAAAATCATATATATTTTGTGATCAATTATAACTTAATTCTCATTGCTTGATCCTTATTTCTCACCAGTCATTAATCACCAGTGATTTTTAACATTAGCTTTAATTTTAGTTTGAAATGCCCCCTTTCCCTCTCAGTACTCATATGCATGAAACCCAAGTCTACAATCTATAAACAAATACTTAGCAGAGCTCAATTATTTATAGCAAGAATGAAAAATTTTTCTTTTTCTTCTACTGAGAGTCATTAGGCTGCAGGGGAAAAAAACACTCAAGATTAACATAAAAAAATCCACAAAAAAAGAAATGCAAAATTAAGACCAGGTAACTTAGATATCTATTTAATATATGAAGTTTTCATATAGAATATATTTATAGCAAATAATGAATAAATATATGAAGTTTTCATATAGAATATGTTTATAGCAAATAATAAATATTTCATTTATATACTATGAATAGTAAAGGAAAAGAGACAGAAAAGGGAATGAAAGTAGAAAAATGAAGAAGAGACAGCAAAACAAAGACAGAGAAATAGAGAAAAAGAAAGAAATAGGTTAAAATAAGGATTACAATTATAAAGAATAGAGAAGGAAAGATGATAAAATGGGAAAATGTAGGAAGGAATTGAAACATAAATAAAATAAATCAGGCCAGGTCATGTGCAAAGAGAAAGACAATCTTTTATTCAATTAACATTCCCATCTTAGGCTCTTTACACAGTACCAGTAAAGAACTTTAAAGATTGTATATTTACAACTCTAGGTTGTCAATACCTTTTGATGTATGTTTCATTGGAATTGTATTAAAGGCTGGATTTAACCTGGGTCCAAGGTTCCATACCTTTAAGTTACAATAACCTTTTATAAAGCCAAAAATAATTTAAAGGTAATAATTATTTCCATTTTTACATTCATATGATTTATTATAACAAATACTTTGCCTATTTCTTTGTTTACCTAAAAAATATCATTGTTGTGAAAAATTCTTTGTCATATCACAGTTGAGATGGACCAACATCTGAGTTCAGTTTTGAGTTTATAATTCCAACTGCAGCTGTAATTTAAATCTTAGGATATTGCACTCAGCTACTAGACAACAAGTGGCTCTGAGTGTGGAGAATAAAGAAAAACGAATAAGTTTAAACTTCACCAATTTTACTCTATGCAAATGTAATTAGAGGCCATCCTTTCATTTGCTGTGATTTTCCATTGCCATCATGTAAAACCAACATTTGTCTTATGCACATCTGTCTCAGAGTGATTTCTTTTACTTTTCTAGGATATTGATGAGTGTTTTGAATCACAAACAGTTATTGTATTATAAGCCTTTTTTCCTTATGGCAGTTTTGGCTTGCTTAGAACTTCCTGTAAACCTTTGGAAACATTTTAAAGTCCTATATGATATCACTGAGTTTACATTAGACATTGAGGAGACAGCTCCTTGCTGGATTTAGAGTCAAAGGAACACTTCCAGTTCTAAATCTATCATCCCATGATTCAAGAAAGTTTCATTTGCCAGAGTTGTGGCTCTGATCCATCCTTAGTATAATAGTAGTGATTCTCAACAAAGCCAACACCTTGATATCTGTGGACAAAAATTGCAATAAGATGGAAAAAATAAAGCCAGTGTGTATATGTAATTGTCTAAAGCACATGTAAGTCTTATGTGGGTATATATGACCCTCTATGTAATAATCTATTGAATTTAAACTTTCATTTTTTTCTTTCCTCATTAATTGGAAGTAACCCCCCCCCAAAAAAAAAGTTATGAAGAGACAGATTTGCCAAGCTATAACATGAAGAGTCACAGAAAGAAGGAGACTTTTGTGTCATTCAGAGAGGGGTGTTGCCATATAAAAACCACTGAGGTGTGGCAAATTTCCAACTGTGGGAAAGCGTTGCTAAGGTGTTAGGGCAGGAAGATAGAAGCTTCACGTAGCAGTATGTTGTTGTTTTTTAAAATAAGCCATTCGAACAAAAAGACTGCTAACCACAACGTTTCTAATCTGTTTGAGTTAATTTAATTTCAGCCATTTCATGCTTGACTTTGGTCAACCTGGGTTGAATCCAGCTGGGGCGTTCATGTTTCCATGAGTCTGTGATCTCACTGATGTGGCTAATTCTTCATCTCACCGTGCAATTCACAACATAACCATGACCTAGACAATTCTTGTGAGCCTCAAATATCAGGTGTGTGTGTGTGTGTATGTGAAAGAGAGGGAGGAAGGAAGAAAGCAGAAAGACAAGATAGACACACAGAAAAAGAAATAGAAGCTCTAGTTAATGGGAGTTTCTTTTTTAAATGAATCATTTGATGAGAAGATCAGGAAGAAAAAACATGTTAATTGTATACTGTGCCAGAACCTTAATGCATTGTGTGAAAGAACTTTAAGAGAGCTAATCCTGTTTATAGACACATAATTGAGTAAGGGTTCTTAAAAGTTAATGAGCTAAGAGGAATAAGAGGAATAAATCTTGAAGGGATGGAAAGGCAGCATCTCAGATTTGTGCTTTTATCAAGAGAAGCATTCAAAGATGCCCTGGTTGGCCTGGATAATGTAGAAGGCCAACCCTGACATCTTTTATTTAGTCTTCTTCAAGTATCAAAAAAGTGACAAGTAAGTGCAGTTGGAGTTGATGTCTATGACAAATTCAAGATACCTTAGATATAGATGATACAGGGAATGGCTTTGGGAGGAAGAAGAGGAGCCTTGTATTCCTTATGTATGTATTGGTCCATGGGAGGTCATAGTCCTTGCTCAAGTGGTACCCATAATGTTTTCCCTCTTACCTAAGCTTTTTAGTGACTTCAGTACCTTTTCAATTCAGGTCATGTACTACTACCACCTGTAGTCTTTTCCTGATTCTTTCTATTAGTCCCACCTTTCAAGCTTACTTTGCATTTATTTTTCAAATATTTTGTACTTATTTACCTATGCATATGTTGTATCCACACTTCTTACTCCCAGTAGAATGTAAGCTTCTTGAAGGCAAGAACTGTTTTGTTTGTTTTTTCTTTTTATCTTCTACATAGGCTTCTCATTTCTTAGCGTCTTTACTTCCCCGGATATAACAGAAATGTGCAGCATAGAGGGGCATGTGGCTGGTTCTTATTTTTTCTCTTCCTCCCTTCTCTCTCTTACAGTCTCCTAGTTTGGATGAGACAGGGTATGGTTGTCAGTGGGAAGTGACTGGTGATCAGAGACTCAAGGCCTTGTCAGGAGAGTCACCTTCTGTCCACCTTGCTCTGCATCATCACAAACACACCTGAATACTGAATTGTAGAGATTGTGTCCAACAGCTTTAGTCTAAACAAGCAGCCTGAGCAGTAGTTCTTAATGTCCTTGACTGCTGGCAATCAATAGAAAGTAATGCAAACATAATTTCAGGTCAAGAGAGAATGACTTCAGGACAGCCATAGGCTGTATTGGAAGACACCAAGTTATCAATTTCCCCTGAGAAAGAAGACGATCTTAAAGAATCCTGATAACAAAATTCTTTGCCTTTGCCTTACAACTGCAAATGTTAGAAAAGACCTGCACCTTTCAAAGTGCCAGTGCAAAAAGAATATGAGACCTGCCCTTTATTTCATACAAAAGGCACTGTCAATTAGATTAAGGTAATTAATGTTAATTCTACACAAGTCAGGGCATTTTTAACCCCACCTATCTGTTTTTGCACTCTGAAATGCCAAGTTCTTGGGTGAGATTTTTATTATCTTTTTGCATCCAACTCATTTTAAATAGAGATTGGATTTACAGGATATTTTTTTAAAGTATATGTAATTGTTTAAATCCCTCCTTCCCCCCCCCCCAGCTTAATATCTTTGACTTGAGGATCAGTGAATCAAATCTTTCAACACATTTTGCATCAATCCTGTAGCTATAAAAGTAGTAGAAATGGTTCATAGTCTCTTTGGAAAGCTTACTTAGCAAAGATCACTAATATGCTATTTTTCAATCTAGATTCCAGGAAATCTTTCTTGGGGTTTCTAAAGAAAGTGTAGCTGTTCAATGATGTGTTTAATCTGGGTCTGTACTGTTTCTTTCAGAGCCCAACTCAACTTCACACTAGGATCTATTTTCTCACTGAAGGAGTCTTTTTTCTCCTTATGATTAATAATTTGAGTTATTCTTCTTAGTAACTTGCTTATTAATATACAGAATCACATCATATCACCAGATAGGATCTTGCCGGTGCCCAGTAGCTGACTTTTTGTACTCCCTGTGTGTCAGTTCTATGCCATTTACTCTTTGTGGATGCATGTGTGTATATATATGTGTGTGCTTATATACATATATATATATATATATACATGTATGTATGCATATTTGTGTGTATATGTTTTAAGCAATTTTATCACCATAGGGAACTCCCAAGAAGGAACTTCCTGTACCAAAGCAAATTAGGTACTGGACTTTATAAAGCACATTAAAGGTAAATGACTTGACATTCACACTGCCACTATATATCAGAAATAGGACTTAAATGCAAAGCTTCAAGCCCAGATCTTTATCCACTATATTGGCTTGCTTTTTGTACAGTGCTGCATTGTATAGTGCTGATCAGCCTGGGATGTGTTGATCTTCTGATATTTTTCTGACATTATTTCTAGGCTTTATGATTTCATCTTCTTAGCATCCTTTTTTGCAGAGCTCTCCATAGCTGGCTCTGCCTTTCTTTTCTGCACCATTGGCCCTTTTACTCCACATTTATTTTTTCTGATACTATTTCTAGGCTTTAAATTTTATCTTCTTGCCGATATCTTTCAACTATATTATCCTAGCATTAGATTTAAAACTGAAAGAGACTTTCAGTGCAATCTAGTCCAGAATCCTTATTTTAAAGATGAAGCCCCACAGGGTTAAATGACTTTCCCAAGATCACATAGGTAGTATGTGACAAAGGCAGTATTTGAATCTAAATTCAATGCTCTTTTCCTGGTAGCTTAATTCCTCTCCTTCTTTCTTAGTAATGCATATACATCCCTTCCCTATTAGTTACTTTGGAAGGAACAAGCATTTTAGGAGTATGTTTGTTTTCAATCTATTTTGAATGTTTATTTATTTTGGAATTCCCAGGCTTATATTTCTTTATTATGGAACACAGATTTTATGGCAGTTTTGACTAGGGTATTTTGGTCAAACATGTATGTTTTAGGCTTAGATATCCATTGCCCTTTCAGAATCATCAATATTAGCTTAGAACCACTGATCTAGAGCTGACCAGGATCTCAGAGATCATCTAATCCAATCCACTCATTTTGCAGATGAAGAAACTGAGGTCCGTGGAAGGAATTAAATTTCTTTGACTCTGGAATTAATGCTCTTTTCTCTCTGCCAGGTTATTTTTTTTCATAAATAAGTAATGCTTGCCTTTGTATCAATTGCACAACTTCTATAACATAATGGAGAATCAGAGTAACCTTACTCTAGCAAGCAAAAACTTAACATGCTTCCAAGATGCACACACTGGATATCCATATAACCAGCCCTATAATGCTCCATATGTTGCTGATTCACTTGTAGAGTCATTTGTAGAGGAAGTTTTTTTGGTACCTCAGTTTACCAAAATTGTTCATAGTAAATCCTATAATTCTGCGCTGGTGTTATAGTTGCAAAGCACCTGGGAATTCTCAGAGTACCATCCAGATAAGACTCAAGATCACTATCTTGAACCCAAAAGTTCATTCACTGAACAAATATTTATAGAAAGCATACACTGTCTGAGGTACCATAACAGTCACTGTGGGGAAGGGGTGATGCATAGATATTTAAGACTCCCCTCTGTCTTCCAGAGGTTTCCAGTTAGTAGAAGGAAAAGCATAGCTATACAATTAGAAAACAAATGATGTTAAATGTTATATGTTAGAAAAAAAAATATGAGAGAGGATACCACGTGAATCATACTGATAATCACCACAGGAATTCAGCAGAGTGAGATATTATTTCTAGATGAAGTCATTGGAGATGATTTCATGGAGAACATGGTACATGAAATAGGCCTTAACAGATGGGTAGGATTTCAGTAGACTGAGATTGATTGTTGACAGTCCAGGTGAAGGACATGGCCTGGGCAAAAGCATGGAGGTGAGAAAACACAAAATGCAATGGATGGGAAGGGTTTTTGGTGGTTTTTTGTTTTGTTTTGTTTTATACTGAAATAAGATTTAGAGGGGAAAAAAAGAAGATCCATTCACATAGCTTAAATTCAGGAAGAAGACAGACATGTCACAGTTGCTCAAAATGAAGTTAGACTACAAGGAATATGAATTTTTATTTACCCCCTCCAATTTCTTTCTCCATGATTCTTGGCAAATACCTTATTCTCTTTGGATGCCATTTTTTTTTCTCACATGTAGAATTAGCAGAATAAACAAATTGTTTCATAGAAACAAGAAAGTGTCCAATGTGTACAGAATACATAAACATTCCTACTTTGGATGATACCTGTTCACATCCAAGCTGTGATTTAAAAAAAAAAAAAGCTGAATAAAAGTAAAAGTTATAGCCATTTTCTATGCCTTTAGAAACTAAAAAAGTTTCTGGAATCTAATTTTCCCCCTTTTCCTATCTAGCTGTTGTTCTATTAGATTTTATTATGTCACAGAGCATTAATCTCTTTTAGCCAGTAAACATTTCCAGAAAGCCACATGGAAAGAACTCAGTTTGCTTCTTCATGGAGTTCTGGTGACACCGTATTTTCTCTGCACTGCAGCTCCCACCAGCATAGCCAAATGGCACCTTGCCAAGGAAGCTCTGAAGCTGGGAATGAGTTATCATTTCATTTAATTTTCTACTTGAAATCCCAAAGTGACAAATTTGATAAGATTTGCCTTTTTAGATAACAGCTGCATCTTTCTTCCCTTTTCTTCCCTGTCCTTTCTACTCAGCAGTTTTCCCTTCCTTCTAGATAAATTGTTGTTAATTTAAATGTGCTGTGGATCCATGTCATTTTATGGTTGATTGCTTCTGAGTAACAGGAGGAAAACGTGTGCAAGTCTGAATGTAAATAAATCTAATGGTTCAGGCACCAACAATACAGAAAGCACCACACGGGACTGACCTTCAATTTAGGACACAGATCCCACCTGCCATCCTTTCCTTTGTATATACAAAGAGCTTGTCACTGGGCTAGAGAGGGATTTGAAGTTTTGTTCCCCATTCTTTTCTCCCAATCCAATTATACAAATATTTATTACAAAGCACCTACTAGGTGCTAAATTCTAGGGACACAATAGGAAATAGAAAAGACAATATGAAATATAGTCTCTGCCTTTAAGGTGTTTACATTCTATTATGAATTTATAATATTTACACAGATAAGTAACTAAAAGAAAATAAGAGGAAGGAGAGACTAAAAATAATCAGGAGAATCAAGAAAGACTTCCTCTCAGAGATAACACCTGAGGATATCCCTGAAGGAAGTTCATGCTTCTGAAAGGGTAAACTTGAGGATGGAAAGCATTCCAAACATGGGACAATCTATACAAAGGAGAAGACATGAGAGATGCTATTCAGGGAATAGCAAGTGGAATCTTCTGGCAGGATTGGGGAGTATGTGAGAGCAGTAATGTAAAATGTTGGGCAAAAGTTGGCTGGAGCTAGACTGTGAAGTAGGTCTCCTACTCCCTTTCTTTATGAACTGGGCAGGTCTCTTTGTCCTCAGATGCCTTTTTTTTCACATGAAAAATGGGCACAGCAATATCAAATTGTCTCACAGAAATGTTCCGAGGAAACATCCAGTGGATATAGAATAATTTCACTATCAAGTTAAAAAAATTATATTTTAATCCTAGAAACAATTGAAACTTTTGAACAGGAGAGAAATGGTGTTTGTGCTCTTATAAGGTTACTTTGGCAGATATGTGAAGGATGGTTTGGGGAGGTGAGAATCTAGAAGCAGGGAGTTCAGTTGAAAGATTGTTGCAATAGTCTAGGTAAGAGGGAATAAAGAAGTCATTCTAAGATGGTGGTTCAGTGAGTATAGAGTATGGAAATAGAGTTAATAAGACATGACAATCTCTTGGATATGGGAAATGAAGGAGAATAAAGATAATGGGTGATTATAAGGTTATAAAAAACCTAGGTGACAGAAATGGTTTTGATATCCTCAACAAAAACGGAGAGTTTGGAGGAGATATGTTTAGATGGAAAAGATAATGGTTTCCAGTTTGGTACATGTTGAGTTTGAAAATTGCACAGGACAAATAAGTGTAGATTCCTATCGGGTAGCTAGTGAGGCAACTTTGGAGCTTGGGAGATAGATGAGACTTTCATTATGTGACTTAGGGAGTCATCTGTTGAATTCATATGATATGGCAGCATATGGGAGACAGCAGAGCCAGATTGGGGGGTGGGAGTAGGGAGGAAACTAAGGAGAAAGAGGAGAGAAAGAAAGGGGAAGTCCAAAAACTGTATTTGGGAATCATAGTTCAATCCATGAAAACTGTGAAATGATTTAAAATGGGAACATGGAAAGAAAAGAGGATCCAATATAAAGCTCTGGAAGATACCCATGGTTATCAGGTAGGATCACCCAGCAAAGGAGACCGAGAAGGATTTGTTGTAGATAGTAGTACAAAGAGAGAGCAGTGTGATAAAAACCGGAGGAGGAGATCAAAAGCCAAGAGCTTTGTTTATAGGTCAAAAAGGTTGAGGACCGAGGAAAGACCATAATGTTAGTTGATCATTGAATCATATCTCTCATTTTTCTGCCAGTCTTTTTTGCTTGCTCTTCATGTTTGCTAAGGTTAGCTGGCATGGTCCTGGAGCAAAAAATTATAAAGGATGATCATAGAAATGCTGCAGATGTTTCTGAGTGTCAGATTGTCAAAATACTATTGTATTTTAGGATCAAAAACTAGAGAGCTACTTTGGCTGTTAAGACAACAAGATGTTTAGCAATTTCTCATCTAAAAACACAAGGGAAAATAACTATATTATTTTGTGTCATTTATGATCTATTTCTTGGTCCTTATGTAATATTAGAAGTCAGCAATACAAAGGATGAAGCAGGCAAGTCTGACCCTTTGATTTAAGCTTACAAATCTAATAGCAATATCTTTGATATCTTAAAAACACTAAGTCAAACTTTTTTTCAATGTGCGCTGAGAACCCTATGGTGAATTAATAGTATGTCAGGTACAAGGTTGAATCAGACTGCAGAGGTCTTGCTTCCTTGATGAAACAGAGAAAATACAAATTATGGTGTATGTGGAAAACTCCCTTGGAGATTTTAATAATGCCTTTAATTGTAGCAATCTGATATCCATTCCTCAGTAAAGAAGTTGAAGTTATGAATTTCCTCTCAGTACTGTCTTATTTGTTTGTAATTATGGTGGATTCCAGTGGATTGGATTTTGGGTGTTAGGCAGAGTTCTGAACTTTATTTCTCTCTAAGGAAATGCATTATGAGGTTTATTTAACAGGGAAAATGCTATCATAAGGACACAATACCAGTTTAAGAGCAAACAAACCCAGCCTGGCCTCATATTTGAAAACTGTTAACAGTGTTTATATAGCCTGATAGATTCATGAAAGGTGAGAAGGAAATTATGATGGAAATCAGATGGACCTAATTCATGATACAAGTGCTCAAACAGCTTTGTAAACTTAAAGTGCTATATAAAATAATGTAATTATTAACATATAGAATTACATTCTATATTATTTCTAAAAATCTTCATATCATCTCTTCTAACTACCCTCAGCCTTCAGGAAGATGGCAGAATGAATTTAGTGTCCTTCTCTTCAAAGTATCATTTGCCCAATAACTCAGTATAGAATTGATATTTGGATTGGAGTGATGTCTTTTATTTTCATGAGCCACTTCTTTCCTTTTTTTATTGGCCCAAGCTTGTCATTCTTAGATTAAGCTGGCAGTTTCAATTAGAAGGAATTGCTAAACCTGGTCTGCACATTTTATGTATCATAGTACATATACAAGAGCTATTAGTTGTCTCAAGGTTAAAAATTTAAAAGAAGGAAAGGAGACAAAAAGGAATTAGTCACTCCTACTGATTATTTCCTAAATTCATGGTGGTTTAAGCTGGTTAAACTCTAGATAATGTTTGACTTTTACACTGAATCAGACATCTGGACAAAATTGGTTTAGCTTTCTTCCCAGTCAAGCTGATGGGGGAGAAAAAAAAAAGATCATAAGAATGAAAATTCTCAGACTCTTTTTCCCATTGTTGTTATAAGCTTAACAGGATATTAGTTGGTAGAGACTGTTCATAATCCCAGATCTGGGAACAAAAGAAAGCAAAGTTTTACAGATATAACACCATATTAAGAAAGGTGAGTAGACTTTTAAAAATATTGTCCAAATCTATACCTAAATGACTTAAGGCTTTCTACTTAGTCAGACGTATTTAGATTCATACATAGTACTATAAAATGCCAAATAAATTTAATTAATTAAATTAATTAAAATTAATATTTTTATGTAAAATATTGGTTTTTATCTTAGGGGTTTTGTTTTGTTTTTTTAATAGAATGTCTTCCTGCTTTCCCCCTCCTAGCTAAGTGTTGGAGATACAAAGAAAGGCAGAAAACAATCCCTACTTTCAAGGAACTCACAGTTTGATGGTAGAAACAATACAAACCTATTTACAAAAAAGATAAATACAGGATAAATTGGAGAGAGTCATCAGAGGGAAGGCCCCAGCATTAAGGGAGATTGGGAAAGGCTTCTTGTGAATGGGCAAGAAAGCCAGTATTATTGTATTTTAAAATTTGGTATTATGTAAAGTCTGGAGAGGTAGGTAGGGGCTAAACAGAAAACCAAACGGAATATTTTAAATTTGATTCTAAAAGTGATAGGAAACTACTGGAATGACAATTTGAGGAGGGGAGGGTATGACGGGGGTCAGACTTGTACTTCAGGAAGATAGCTTTGACTGATGAATAGAGAATGGATTGCACTGGGGAGAGACTGAGGCAGGGAGACTAACCAGCAGACAAATGCAATTTTAGTATATGAAGTGATGAAGGCTTATACCATTGTATAGACTACATTATTAGAGGAAAGCAAGTGGCATATATAAGTAATGTTATATGGGTGAAAATGACAGGACTTGGCAACAGATCGGATATGAGCAAGTGAAAGAAAGTGGAGAGAGCAGGATGACACATAGGTGGCAAGTTTGGATAACCTGGGTAGACGGCAGTATCCTTGACAGTGATAGGAAAATTTCAGAGATAGTTGGTAAAATTAGAAGAAGAAAGCACACAGATTTACCACTAGAAAGAAACTTAGAAACCATGGAAACATAAGATCTAGAGCTGGAAGAGATCTAGTACTTGTAAGCTAACCTCCCTTATTTTCCATAAGAGAAAAATGGGCCCCAAATAGGTTAAGTGACTTGCTTAAAAAGGACACAAATCCTCTAAATCCAGCCCTCCTTTGTACCAAGATCTAAGAAAATGAAGAAGAAAGGATCCCAAAGGTAAAACAGAAGCAAATTTGTTGGCAGAAGTCAGTTTTATTTTAATTTCTGTATCCATTCCAGCATATCAGGTCCTTGAGAAAGATTCTGCCTTGTCTGAAGTTGTGTTGTTTTTTTATTTTTAATTTCTTTGGGTAAATTAAAATTAAATCAAAATGAGATGTGCTGTAATTTCTGTGTAGAAGACGACAGCGTCTTTGGCCATCTTTCATTTCTCAACAAATCCAAGGACAGTATAGAACTTTTCTTTCAAGTTCCAAATCAAACTGTTTAATAATGAGACACACATTTTTCTCATGTATCATGATTTTTATTTTATATGTTTTCATGTTTTAAGATGTATTTTATGTTGTTTTATGTTTTTCCTATTCATTTGTTTCTTTTAAATTGACTATACATGTGTTATTTTTCTTCAATTTTTGTTTTAAAGCATGACTTATGTTTTATTTTGTGTTTCTTTTAGGTTTTGTTTTGTTTCATAAGATCCCACTGGATGGGTAACTGAAATAAAGAAACAGACAGAAAAAGGGGCTGTTGTGCTTGTTGGTTGGAGCTGTACTGTATGCTGAACTCTAGGGAATGGACACTGTTCTTGTCCTGGGAAATGCCATTTGTTTGGGATTTTTCTGATAGATGTGGGTGGCATTTAAAGGACTCAAAAATACACACATATTCTGACCTGCTTTGGTAATACCAGAGCAAAAACATTCCCCAGGCAGCTAAGAAACTCAAGAAATCATGAGAAATAAATGATCCCACTTTGTTTTTACTATGGGTTCTAACTCAGTATTCAGATGACACTTCTTTTCCATTGTTCTTTCCTTCTGAAAGGACTACACTGGAAAAATACAGAGGGCTTTAGAATTATAGTCTCTTTGTGTTTTTTTTTTAAAGGGGGACTGCAAAGTTTGAAAAAAAATACAAATAAAAAAGTGACATTTAAATACAGTTAAAATAAATATTCTCCATCAGGTCCTGCTTTTTCCTAGAAGTTTGACTTAAGAGGCTTTCACTTAATTTAAGCAGTTTTTTCAGAAGTGCCCAAAGAATACATAATTCACTTTGGTTTTCTACATTTGTCATTGAAATTGAAAAGTCATTTTCTATTCTTTGCACTAAAGACCCAAGCTTTTTATTAAGACCCCAAGGTCAAAGAGTGTCAACAGCTTCCTTGGAGTTAAGCAGTTTACTGGAAACATTCTGAAGAGTTTTTGTTTATTTGTTTAAATCAAATTGGGAGCTCTCTGTCTAGGTCAAAGAGCAAAGCAAAATTGGGGAGCAGCTAACATAGGAACTTTAATGAAAGATATCCTTAAGATACAATTATAATGTTGCCTTTTTAATAATAATAGCTTATATTTATATAGTGTCTTAAGGCATGCAAAGCACTTTGAAAAGATTATTTTGTCCTCACACTAATCCTGGGAGGTGGGTACTATTCAATTTTCCAATTGAGGACACCTATAGTGAGACAAGTTAAATGACGATGTCTGAGGCTAGATTTGAACGCCTCCCTGACTCCCAAATCTAATATTCTATCTACCCCACCACTTAACTGCTTTTTATTTGCTCTCCTGACTTAACCTGTTTTTGAAAAGTTTTGTGCACTGAGAAGCAACCTTGTTGCTTCCTTTAGAAAAGGTAGCTTTTTTCAAATCTAAAAATCATAAAAGTAGATTAGTCTGGCTGCTGAGAAAAGGGAGACTGTTTTCTAGTGAGAGCTGCTCCTAAGGAATATATTGGGCTCTGTCCTGCTTTAGCTTTCACAGCCACTAAAGCTTTGTGCAGAAAGATGAACAGACCTCCAGTAATATCTGCTTTCTTTCTTCTGATGTCATTGGTGAGAGCTCAACCTTCTAGCAAGAGACCCCTGATTTTTTCCCTTAGTTTTATTGATGACTCATTCAATTCCCTTTTCAATTATAGTTATCTTTCCATGTCCAAGAAGTGTCATGTGTCATCATTCAAACTTTACTTGTTGGAGTAAATGAGATGTCAGGGTTACAGTCTGGTCTAAAAAGATACAAACATTTCTAGAAGTTAAATCTAAACCTATACCCTGCTGCTAAATGAGCATCTCCCACAGTTTGTTGTTTGTTTTTAATATTTGATCAAGCTTTGCAGTCCAACTTTAAGACATAGGAACAGGGTTTGGGTTTTTAACTAGTCCAACATGTGGGCAAACATTGTTTTGAATCCTGTGTAATCAAACCATTAATCTTAATAAACCACAATTGATTTAGGCAGCACTTGATATAAAGAGAATATCCATGTTGAATATTTTATACTTTATCTTTTACATTAGTCACTAAATATGTTATTGCTTGCTACAAACATTCCCAAGGACCTATGGATTACAGCATTTATTTGATTGCTCAGTGCATATACTTTAAATAGTGGCAGTTTTTACAAAGCTAAACAAGACACACACTCTCTCTGTCTGTCTCCTCTTCTTCATTTTCCTTCTCTTCCCTCTTTCCCCCTTTCCTCCTATTCCATTCATTTCCCTCCTTACCCTTCTGTCTTCCCCTTATTTCTTTTCTCTTCTCTTTTGTACCCTTCCTCTACCTCTACCTTTGAAATATTTTCTTTCCAACAAGACCCTTAAATATAAAGGCAGCTAAACTTCATAGTGGGAGGCTCCCAATGTTCTCCGCATTCCCTTTTTCCCACTATGCTGATAAATGACAGCTCCTGTCACTACTTAGATTTTGATCTTTCCCAAAGGTGTTGATTTACAAAGAATCTAACTAATTGCAGAATTCCTGGCCCTTAAAAAATGAAATTCAAACTGTGAACCAGTCAGGAACTATCAACATGGCAAAAGTTCTTAAATATCCAGCCTTTGGTACAAAAAGCTTTTATGTTATTCCATGGGGCCATAAAAAGACTATGAATTGTTTAAAGACCATTTTACAAGTTTCCCAGACCTGAAAGGAAAACAAATGAATATTTGTATTCTTGGGCTAAAAGGCCTGCACTGTAGATTCTGTTTTAAAATGGAAAGAAGTGGACAGATAAGTCAATTTAATATATCAAAAAGCAACTGACATTTCCTAGGAAACAAGAACAGCAGGCTATTAGAAGATTCCTCTGATTCATATAGTTCCCATTTTTCTTGCTTTACACAATTTACCCCTAAAGACCAGAATCTGTTACATATCCTCCATTTCCTCTGTTTTAGACCCCCAATTTCTATTCACCCCCTTTTATATCCACTTTCCCAAATAAAAAAAATTTTGGAGGAGTACATAGCATTTATTCCCTTTTGGTGCAAAAGATTAACAAAGTTGTTGCCCCTTTCCTGCCCCCCCCAATAAATTAATATTGTCATAAATAAAGTTAGCAGCAATTCCATTCCATTGATTTTTTTTCTCATCCACATTCATCTTCCTTTTCTTTTCTTTTCTTTCTTTTTTTTTTGAATTAGATCTCAAGCCTAGACTTTGTAATCATCCCTAAATTTACTATGTGTTGGGGACATTCTTTTGACTTCCAACTATTTCATTATTTTAGGCTTCTTCCCTCCTGCTACTAATTCATCTTGTTCAGCATCCCTCCCCACTGTCCCTTAATTAGTCCACTTCCACACGTTGGCCAGAGGCATCCCCATAAACTTTTCCATGCTCTCTTTCTAATAATCCTTTCCTGGAAAAAGTTATATTTCCTCTGTGTTTAGTCTTGATTTTTAGCTGAGGTCCTTCCCTCTCTCCTTTCTAGGTATCTCCAGGGTTTCATTGAGTCTTTGGAAAATGGAAAGCCAGCACATCATTTTAAAACAGATTGTGGTTTAGACCCTAGTCTTTATCCACTCTCAGCATCCTGGCCTTTGCCTTAGCAAACTAGACAGTTCTATCAACTAGCTGTTTCCATGTGGATAATGTCTGTCCATGGCTACATAAAAATAATTCTGTCTATGGGAAGGCTAGGTTCTCCAGCAATGTTTTGTGTGGTAAAAAGGGAATTGTGAAGCATAGTTAGAGCTGGATCAAGGAGCTTTTGTTCTGGCCCCATAATGCTATGGCTGGCTTTATCTCAGAGTTCCTAAGTTGGATGCTCAGAAATAGTCAGTGAGATTGGCTGCAGCTTCTTGAAACACAAAGATGCTTGACTGAAACTGAATGAGTTGCAGGAAAAACAGGGTGTTGGCTCCTAAAACACCTGAGCTATCCCAGTGAGTGCTTAGAGGTCTCTGTAGGGATTGAAGCCAAGGAATCCCCACCACCAAAACTAGTTTGTTAGGTAAATACAAATCCCATTATTTAATAATAGGAACCAAGAATTCCTAAATAATATCCAAACATGAGAGGAAAATAGACAGGAATGTAGTTGGCTCTGTTCTCTTAATTCACCGGAGATCCTCCTGCCCCATCTTCCTTTAGAAAGCTGATGAACAACAAAATGAGAGTTTCTCTCATTTTGTGTATCTATAATGCATTGAAATAGAATGGAGAAAGGAGAAAGGAATATGATTTAACTTCTTTTCATATAATACTATGCACAAATGGTCCTGGCTATGTAGTAATCATAATAATAGCTGGAATTTACATAATGTTTAAAGTTTGCAATCTCCATTTCAGATGAAGAAAATAACACTGATAGAAGTTGAGTGATTTGCCTACCATCATATAGTTATGTGTCTGAGTCTGGATTTGAACTCAGGTCTTCTTTATTTCAGGACCATATCTCTATCCTTTATCCTATCTAGCTGCTTCTTCCATATTATATTTTCCTGTTTTCAAAAATTTTCAAGATAGGATAAACTATCTTCTTGGGAATCCTGTATTGAAAGCCAAGAATTCCCTCACCCTCCTTTCTCATGCCTACCTTAAATCCTTCCTAATGTAGGTGTTAAATCCATTTTCTCTCATTTCATTTTGAGTCAAGATGGAGAATGGTTGTGTAGAAGAAACTCAAAATAATATCATTGATTTCTGTAGGATTTGTAACAGATGTGGTCATCCTCTTATGTTTTCTTTTCTCTGGTGGATTGCAGTTATGTAACTTGTATAAAAAAGGTTTATCCAAAAGACATTTAAGAAAGAAAAATCCTTTTCCTGTTTTTATTTGGGCCATCATCAAGTCATGTGATGCTATGTGCACCCATCTTTATTGTGTAGACTGAATTTCTACCACAGCAGGTAGAATTCTATCTTTAAAAAGAGCAAATGTCACATATAGCTATTTTCCACTGATGTCTGCTATCCCATTTTCCTGATTTGGCAAAGGCAGAGGCAGCTTCTAGCAATGTTACTTTCACATTAACATAATTTTGAATTAAAAATTAGGTGAATGTTGAAATAAAAAATTAGTATAAGTATTGGTTGGTGAGTTTCCAAAATCATCCTATCTCAGATATTCTCACCCCTTTGATAAAATTCAAAGTCAATGTGCAGTTTTCTTTAAGCTTCCTGAAAACAGAAAACATATTTGCTCTTCCCTACCTTAGCATTCTGCACACAACAGGTAATTAATAACTGCTTTTTAATCTGAAGGAAGAAAATGCATGATGTTTAAATTCTTCTTGATTCAACATTCTTTATCTAAAGTCAATCTATAAGTGTATTATGCATATCTTTAAAAAAATTCCTGAAAAATATGAAGCCCAATGTTTACACCATTTCATTTTCAAATTCATTTGCTGTAATCCATAGGCAACCTATGAATCATCCATATAACCACTTTTCCCCCTTAATGTGCCAGATTTTTCAAGCTGTTCTTTCACCTTTCTTGTAAATAATGGATGATCTTTTTTTTAAATTTTAAATGCTGTTTTAACAGTGTGGGTAGACCATAAATGTATGTGTTGAATTTATTCATTTTTTAACAAGCCAATAAAGTTTTATAATTCATTCCCATGTGTCTTTCACTATAGATATTTGCTCCCTTTCCTCACCCTTCCCTGAATGCTACCCTTTCTCACTTACATATGTATGTCATCTACCATCTTTGGGTTTAAAGTTCTCAAAAAGAAATGTTAGCTATATCATTGCTCATTCCTAAGGTTATCCCAGGAAAGGATACATTGTACATTTCAAAACAATACTATTAAAAAAGAAGGAAAGAAAGAAACTTTCAAATTTTCTCTTGGGAAGAGTGGGTAGGATATCTTTATGGTTTACATGACTTAAAAGCAATAATGTTTTCACCCTGCCTAAAAGTTAAAAAAAACCCAATATGTTTAAAGGAATTAAAAATATATCTGTGGATTGTGGGAAAGTCATTTGGCATTTAAATTTTGACCATCATGAAGCCCACAAAGAAACATTACACAATGCTTTTTCCTTCATTCTAAATGTATTTGTGGTAAAGTGGGAAATGTTATTTGACATTATGGTAGTGAAAGAAGGGAAATTAATGAATTCTGAAACAAAATTTCCATGGACTTGCTGGCATGATGCCTATATATCCATAGAGACTCTTCTTTTGGAGCCCTTTACCCTCACCCTCACTACTGTCTCTTAACTTCACATTCAGGTACTTTTTAGGTCAGAAAAAAAATTCTTGTCTGAATCTTCAGCCATTTGTTGTGTCAAAACACCAAATGGTTTGGGTTTTACAATGCCAGTTCCAAATCATTTGAGAGGCACATCATGGATGCCTTCATTGAGTTCCTGATGCAATTAAATTCAAAATTCAAAAACCATTTATTAAGCACTTACTAGGAATATGGCACTAACAGGTGCCAACAAAGACAAAAACAAAACAAAACAAACAAACCCAAAGTCCTTCCCTTAAAAAGAAAAAGATTTTTGAATTTTTGTTTGGATGCTTGACATAGTGGCTTTTGTGGACCAGATTTGCCATGGTACTCTCATGAAACACTTTGAAACCAGGTTGACCATATGCATTACTTTTATAAGAGTACATTATTAGCCCCAATTCTAGTTCTGTATGCTTCAATTTTATATTTGTGTGCTCAGATTACAAACTAATTTGCATCCACTGATTAATTATAATGCTTTCACATCTAGTATGTGCATGCAGTAATTGTGCGTGTACAAATAATGGGATCTAATTTAAGGGATGCTTCTGAAAGAAAGTGACAGTATTCTGAATCTCGTCCAAAGTCATTAACTTTGGTCTCACCTATGGGCCTTCATTTGAAGTTCTCAAAGTTATTTTTTCAGATCTCTATTGCCTTTGCTCTTTTTTCCCCCCTGGAAAAATCTGATATTGTATTTCACATTGTATAAAATGGGAAAATTGTGCTTGCTATTTGGATCTCTTAAGAACACAAATACTATTGTGTGAAGGATTTCACAAACTTTAGAAGTATGATGACTTGGGTTTCCTGAATCTACTGCTATATAGCCTTCTTAAGTTGGATTCCTTTAGTGGGGAGTCTGGGCAATTTCATGGGTGAGGTAACTCCTGATGTAAAAACAAATAAACAGATAAAATCAAAACTTGTCTGTAACTGATAGTCTTAGAGGTGGCTTAAGCCACAAGTATTTAAGTGACTTGCTCATAGTCACACAGCTAGAATGTGTTAGATGCAGGACTTGGAAAGCAAATCTTTCAAACTATGAGACCACCTGTCTACTTATATGCTACCCACTGTGTATCTCTAATCTGGGGGGGGGAATCATTTGTATTTGCTTGGACAGGAACTATTATGAAATGTACCTTAACATTATCTATGAATTATTGTTCTTTTTGTATTGTTGTTTCAACAAATAACTCAGCAAGAACTGGTGGTAGATTATTTAAAATTACTCAATTAAGAAGATAATTTCAAGATATTTAGAAGCACTTTAAATCCCTTTTAAATAATTTATTTCAAAGGATTACAGATTATTCTTATCTATTCCCTGAAGATTGTCTTGGCTAGCCCAGTTGGAATAACTTTGTCCTTAAATATAACAAAATTTCCTTTCTTTTTTTTTTTTTAAAGTAATGTGGTTCTTGTTGTTTAGTCCTTTTTTCAGTTGAATCTTACTCTTTGTGACCTCAATAGGGGTATCTTTAACAGAGATATTTGAATGCTTTGCCATTTTCTTCTCCAACTCATTTTATAGATGAGGAAACTGCAGTAAATGGTATCAAGTGACTTGCCCATAGTCACAACTCCAAGTATCTCTAGTGTCTGAGGTCAGATGTGAACTCAGGAAGATGAGTCCTCCTGGATGACTCCAGACACTACACCACACAGACTTGTCTCCAATTCAGACTGGCTTTTCCAGTGTTCACTTCTCCCTACCAGATTAACAAGGTTGAAGTTTTACTGAAATTCAATTATCAAATTTCATTTACTAAATAATAAACCTAATAAAATAAATAAATTTAATTTAATTATTTTTTACTGTCAAGGCTGCCAAATAATCAAAAGTTGACAGAAGATTTCTGAAAGGTAGAATAGTCAAATTGACAGATAGAAATATGTTTATCATTTTAGTTTTTAAAGGACTATTAGTACAATTTCATTGGGAGAAGGAAATTCTTTAATCAAAGTCAATTAGCATATGCTCAACAATTCATTGTTTTAGAAATTGACCTGAAGGTACCAAGAGGTTAAATGTCTTGCCTAGTGTCACTCTGTCTAAAGGAATGAGAGTAGCACTTGTATCCAAATCTGCTTAATTACAAGACTTGCTTTCTGTCTCACTATTGCATATGATCTCTCTTAAAAGAATTTTAGAAAGAAAAAAAATTCTGTATGGATGAATGTATATAATAAATAATAAAGGGTTTTATTTAATTGTAAAAATTAAGTCCCTGTTATGATAATAATTGACATTTTGTGGTTCTTTAAAATTCACAGCATATTCTCTGTGTATTATCTCATTTCATCTTCACAATCACACAGACTATAGCTATAGTGGGCTCACTGATACAGGTACTTAATCTTGTAATTGTCCCTCAGTAATCTGAGCTTGTGCTAGGGGAATAAATCCTGTCAGAGGCAGGGAAAGAAAGCATGTAAGGTATTTTCCATACTTCCATCCTTTCTTATGAAAAAGACATCTCCATTGGTAAGACTCTTGGGAGTATCTGCCCATGGATAGGAAGGCTAGGTAGTACGAATCCCAACTGATTCCTAAGCCCCAGAGAATTATATTGCTTACCGCTTAACCTTAAGGTGGGTCTCCAGCCAAAGAGCCTTCTTGAGTTAGATAAAGATAGTCCTGGAAAAAAGGCTGGTATAAAAGGAAAAGATTCCAATGGACTGGCAGGCATTGGGTAACTAGGGTCAAGGCCATCTTGAAATCATAAAGATAGAAGGTTTGAGCTGCAGCTAATCAGAGCTCAGACTGATGAATATTTCCTTAAGTCATAGTTGAGCAATGTAACTGGGCAGCAGAACCAGCAAATATCTTTCATACTAGAAAGATGACAGTACAAGAGACCTAAACTGATAAGGAGGAGAAAACTCCCAAGATGTGGTCTTCCCAGATAGAATATAAGCTGCTTGAGGGCAAGGATCCTCTGATTTTCTTTCCACCAGTATTTGTGTCCCCAGAGCTTGATACAACATCTAGATCACAGTAAGTGCTAAAAATGCTTATTGATTTGATTCTGTATAAGGTTGAGAAGCATCAAGGATGAATGGATAAATGAAAATACATTTCCTAAGTACTTAAGAAAAGAAGGTACAATTGATAATTTGTGCCTCTTTGGCAGAAATGTGAAGTATAAGTGAGGCAAATGAATATTTGAAAATGACAGTGGAGGGGGAGAGTGAAGGATGAAAAAGAAAGACAGACAAACAGAAACAGAGAGAGAGAGATTGAAAAAGAGAGGAAGAAAGGAAGGGAGAGACAGAGACAGAAAGGGAGAGAGAGAAGGAGGGAAAGGGGAAGGAAGGAAGGAGGGAGAAACAGAGGCAGAGACAGGGACAGAAATAGATATGGAGACAGAGAGAGACAGAGACAGAGAGAGACAGAGAGCGAGAGGGAGAAGGGAGGGAAGGAAGGAAGGAAGGAGAAACAGAGGCAGAGACAGAGAGTTAGAGATAGAAACAGACAGAGACAGACAGTGAGAGAGAGAGAGAGAGAGAGAAAGAGAGCGAGAGAGAGAGAGAAAGAGAGAGAGAGAGAGAGAGAGAGAGAGAGAGAGAGAGAGAGAGACCGAAAGAGAGACCAAAAGAGAGACAGAGATAGAGAGCGAGAGAGAGAGGGGAGGGAAGGAAGGAAGGAGGGAGAAACAAAAGCACAGACAGAGAGAGTTAGAGAGATAGAAACAGACAGAGAGAGAGTGAGAAATAGATATAGAGACAGAAGAGGGTAAGGAAAAAAGAAGGGAGAGACAGAGAATGAGAGAGAGGGTTTCAAGTTTCAAACTTTTGCAGGGAAAGGGACAAGAAGGAAAATATGTAAAAAACAAAAACAACAACAGATGGAAAAAACTTCTTGAGAGTTCTATGCATGTATGCACTGAAGTAGGCCATTGAGGCATTTACAAGGTAAGAAGAAAGCTTCATGTTAGCACTTGCCCAGTACAATGAATGAGGCAGGGCCCAAGGAGCAGAGAGCAGGATTTGGGGTCCCAGGACATGATGGCAAATCCTGGTTCAGACATTAATTCCATCCATGTGATCTTAAGCAAGTCACTCACCTTCTCTTAGAAGATCTCAATTCCCTTTTGTATAATATGAGAGTTAGAGGACCTCTGAGATCTTTTCTTATTGTACAGCTGTGACTCTTGAGAATAGCTCTGTTGAAGTAGCTAATGAAAGCAATATAATAAAAGTAATATAAGGGCTTGTGCTAGGTGCTGGGGACAGGAGGATAGAAAGATGGCACAATGACCCCTTAGGGGTCTTCCTGTCTTAACTTTGGTTTTTATCTTTGAAGAAAAATAGAGGGAACCACAAACCTCAAAATTGTTCTGCCCTTGAAATACTGTCTCGTGTTAAAAAAAAAAAAGCCAAGTGAGAGCCATTTTACCTTCCCATTTTTACCTTTGCTCTCTTAATTCAAAGCAAATTCCAGAATGGGCTCTTTGGACTAAGATGTAGGGAATAGGTCTGGTGTTCCAAGAACCTTATCTGCATTTAAGTAATACTAGCTGTTTTGGCAGGAAGTTTCTTTTTAAGAAATAAATTTCATGGCCAAGTTGGGATGTGAGATTACCTGAATCATAGCCTTCCCCACCTCCTTGTAATTTTTCACTCATTTGGATGATTTGCTCCCAAAGTCTTTGCAAATCTTAACTTGCAAATATGTAGCACAGTAGTAAAAATCAGCACATTTTAGAAATTGGGTAAGAAAGATATGTCTTAAACAATGTTCTTATTGTTAATGAATGAGAACTCTGAGTGTGACTCATTGGTTAGTCATAACTGAGGGTGGACTGGCTCATTTCAGTTGTTCTCAAGGTGGGTTTGTCCTCTTCAAAAATCAAACATTAAATTTTCTCACAAAGCATCAATGTAGGATTGTAGTTTAAGAATGGGAAGGTAATTTAGAGGTCACCTAATTTGACCTTTTTGGAGGGAAGATGTGTAATAATAATACCAAACATATATGTCGGGTATCCCAAAAGTCTGGGTGCAGTTTTAATAACTTAAAACTGCACCCAGACTTTTGGGAAATCCTGAATAATGCTTTGTTTATAAAGTAACTTTAATAATAATAGAATTTATATAGATTATATATTTACATGTTTATTCTATGTTTCTACATAATTTACATAGCTTTTTTATTTATATAGATTTTATATAAATTATATATTTATATATAATATTATACATTACTATGTGCCAGTCAGTGTGCCAAGCACTTTCCAATTATTATCTAATTTGATTCTCACATTCAACACCCTAGGAGGTGGATGCTATTATTCTTCCCATTTTACTGATAAGGAAATTTAGGCAGACAGTGGCTAAGAGGCTTGCCCAAGTTCACACAGCTGATGTCTGAGGCTGGATTTGAAGTCAGGCCTTTTAGATTCCAGGCCCAGTGCTGTATCAGTTGTATCACTTAGATGCTTTATATATGTATGAGCATATAAATATAGAAATCTAAGTATATATATATTATATATATAGTACCTATATGTAGTATGTATGGAGCATATAAATATAAATATCTAAGTATATATAGTATTTATATGATACATAGTATATATAAAATATATTAATTATGTATATAGTATATATGAAATATATATAAATTATAAATATTTTTTCTTAGATACATGTTTTATCTGATGCTCATAATAATCCTATGAAGAAGGTATTATATTATTATCCACATATTATAAAATGGGAAACTGAGGTAGGTAGAGGTTAAATAACTTACCAAGGATCACATGGGATCCCATGTCATGGGACTGGAAATCAAGCCTTCCTTACTCCAAGTCCAGCTCTGTTGGCTGTGCTATCTGGCTTCCCCAAGGAATAGTATAATGGAAAATATAACTTCACTGACTTAAATCATACCTAGGTCTGATGACACTTCTGAAGCTTCCTCCATGTATGATTTTGGGCATGTTATATCATACCCCTGGCCCTCAGTTTTCTTATATGTAAAATTGCAGTTTGGGTTAGCTGAGTTCTTGACTTGATCTCTGAGATTACAGATGAGATCATTGCGACCAGGGAAATAAAACAATTTGCCCAATGGCACAAATAGCAAGTAGCAAAGCTGAGATTAGCATACAGGTATTCTAAGTCCCAATCCATGCTTGGTAACATAACATTTTTTTTTTTTATCAATTAGTTCTGAGTCATTCATGAGTCTGTTCTTTCTAATCCTTAGAATGAACAAATCATCTTGCAAAATAAATCTGTTTGCATTCTTCCAACATCCCTAAGAAACTCTCACTTTGAAGGCCTGAATGGAAGCTCACTGAGGGCAGAGAATGCTCTTATTCTCATGTTTATATTCTTAGTATCTAGCACAGTAACTAAAATATAGTAGATCTTTAATCAGGCCTTGTTGAGTTAAATTGAATGTAGGTGATGCAGAATGTAAGTGATATGAGCAGCCTTCTCACTGGCTTCTGAAATTCAAGGGATAAAAGAGAATCAGCACAAGTCAATCACCTAGCTGCTTGTGTCCCAGAAACTCCAGCCTGGGAAGTCCCTGACCGAGCCCAAGTGCCAGAGATATATGAGAACTTTCCACTCATTTTGGTGAAATCAGTCCCACGCAGTACCCCTAGGCTGATGCTCATTAAACTAAAATCTCTGCCAGACCAGATATCCATCCACAGGCTCATGAACCTTAGGGTCCTATTTGGAGTGGGGGGTTTTCCCCCTCCTATTGTAACGGTGGAGGAAAAGGTAAAAAGCACATTGCACATTCATTTTTTCTTCTTCCTGTCAAACAACAATCAATCTTGCTAAACCATGGGAAAATGCCCAAGTGCCATTTGCCTAAAGCAACATAAATCTTATTCAGGTAAGTTTCTGCAGCTTAGCCCTAAAGGCCTCTGATGTTGCTTAGAAGGGGGGGAAAGTGGCAGCTGCTGTCATATTTTTAAAAATCTGTATTCTTGGGTGAATGGGAACAACCATTTTGGTTTTTCTGTCCCTGTTGAGCTCCCTTAGGCCAGGGTAGTCTCAGAGTGCTTAGGGCCTTCTCAGAGATGACACTCCCATCACATTTTCCTCTCTGAGTTTATTTAAGGTTGCAGGTTTTCTGAGAGTCTGACAGTTTCCCTTTTCCCCCTCCTTCTCTTCACTGTTCCATCCAAGTGCAGTTAATGTGCCAAGGGTCTGGAAGAGTTTCAGATGACTGTACATGGGATTTTGTAGCTTTATATTCGCTCTAGGGGGAGGAGATCAGGCATCACTCACTGGGTCCCTTTTCTTTTTTTCCAATTGAGTTGATAGCTCTCCTGCATTAATGGTGTACATTTTTTAAAAGTTGTGGGTGTGGAACAAACCCCAAGTAATGGCAGATCTTCTTTATTAGTTTTGCCTGCCTAAAATTATAACCTTGGAAGCCCCCCAAATCAGTTTGAAGTTCTGTCTACATGTTTCTAAGACTTTGAGTTTTTACCTTTTTCAGTACACTTTTTTATTATACAATTTTTAAAAATTATATTTAATTTGATAAAATACATTTATCTTGTTCTGAAGAATTCCTTCCATATTATTTAATCTTTGTGTAATCTTTGAGGTACTATTCTATCCAAAAGAAGGGTGTCCTTCATGGATACCTGTATACATCTTGTAGAAGATTTAATACATATTAATATATTTGTTATCTCCTCATTGAAATGTAAGCTCCTTGAAGCCTGCCATTGGTTTCATGTTTTCCTTGAATCACTAGCATTTAGCACAAAAGTAAGCTTTTAACAAGTTGCTTACTCAGGAAAAATAAAATTTCACATTCCTCCACAATTAAGTTAATACTTCATTCCATCTCCTTCCACTATTTAAGATTTGCAAAAGACATTACTTACATTATCTCATTTAAACCTCAGACTATCCTTAGGACATAGGTACTGATGATATTATGACCCCTATTTTATAGATGACATAGATAGATAGAACATTTATTAAACATTTGCTATGTTCCAGGCATTGTACTAGACACTAATAAAAAGAGATAGAGTCTCTGCTCCCTTACTGAAAGAGCTTACATTCTAATGGGAGAAGATGATACATAAAGGGAACTGAAAAGAGAAGAGACATTTATAATAGTCCAAATGGCTTATTCACTCAATGTCATTCTTAAAACAATGTTATTGTTACTGTATGCATTATTCCCCTGGTTCTGCTCATTTCACTCTTTATTATTATATGCAAGTCTTTCTATCTTTTCTAAGATCACTAAGATCTTTTAACACAATAGTGTTCCATTACAATCATATACCACAACTTGTTCAGCCATTCCCCAAATGAGGGCCATCACTGCAATTTCCAGTTCTTTGCCACCACAAAGAGAACTGCTATAAACATTAACATATAGCTTCTTTTCCTTTTTCTCTAATCATCTTTGGAAATAGACCTCGCAGTGTTACTCTGAGTCAAAGAGTATAGGCAGTTTAATAACTCTTTGGGCATAATTCCAGATTCCTCTCCAGAATTTTTAGTTGTATCAGGTCACAATTTCACCAAGAATAAATTAGTGTGCCAATTTTTCATATCCCCTCCAACATTTGTTGCTTTCCCCTTTAATCATTTTAGCCAATCTGGTAGATACAAAATGATATCTCAATATTGTTTTAATTTGCATTTTTCTAATTAATACAATTTAGAACATTTTTTTCCATCTAGGCTCAGAGGCAGGGGAGAGAAGGAAAACAAAAGAAATTTACATGACTTTATTATATATTTAAAAGGAATTTAAAGGTTATATATAACAAATTTGCGGTTTCATGTGCAATCATATTTTTGTTATACTGTGTTATAGAAATATTTGTTTTCTTCCATAAATTAAAAATAAAATAAATAAATATGAAAAAAAAATTTTAAAAGAGGAGGGGTAGCTGTAGACCTTTCCAGAATGAGAACTGAAGCTGCTGGGGTAGACATAAAAAATTACTTTGAGTATTGTAATAGCCTGAGGGTTCATTGACTACAATCTTATGAAAACATACACATACTCATATAAATTCAAATATCAATCAGGAAGAGCTAAGGAAAGTAAGGCACTAATAGGTTGATCTAGTTGCTGGTGGTGGAGTATGAACTCAAGTCTCTAAAATCTAGGCCTTGTACTCAGTCCCCCATACTGTATTGCCTCCCTGGTTCTTCATTTTTTAATACTCATCAGAGTAATGGTGAATAGCCTTTAGGATACCATTCTGTATCATATTGGGAGTAGATAGTATTTTCTTCCCTTTGAGAGGGTCAAACCAAACTGGATATAGGACTGGTCTAAATATGGGATTTCTATCCATGAATGGTTTGCCATGTACTTCTCCCATGGTCTTAACCATCATTCAAGGTGAGGGGAAATGAATGAGGAGGAATATAATTTTGGTTCTCATTTTAGTTTTAATTCTTATTTCTCATTTCTGCGCTGGTTGGTCCAAACTGCTCTTGGTAGCCCTTCTACCTTCACTCCCTACTTACTTCATTTCTTTAACTTTCTTTTCTTCTTTCCTTTCCTTTACTTCTTTGGGCCTAAAACCTAAAACAAAAGTTGGATGGGAGGTCAATATTGACTGTTGGGAACATAGGGAATAATCATGTTCAGGATATGTGTATAAGGGGAGGGGGTTATAGGATCATAAATTTAGAACTATGGGTATCTCAGAGACCATCCAATCCAATCATCCATTTTACAGATGAGAAAACAGAGACTAAAGATTGAGTTACTTGCCTGAGGTCACATAAATAGTAAGCAGAGCCAAAGATTTGAAATTGTGCCCTCTGGCTTCAGAACCAAAAGTTCTTTTCAATAATCAATCAATCACTCAATCAGGCAGCCTTTATTATGCACTTAATGAAGCTAGTTTAATGCCTGGTGTACAGGATCACACAGCTAGTAAACATCTGAAACCAGATTTTAACTCAAGTTTTCCTGAATCTTCTAGGGCTCTCTCTAGCCATCATCTATGATCCACCTACTTGTCTCCTGGCATCCCTGGGTGGGCAGTTGCCTATCACATGTAGATACTTAATAAATGACAATTGACTGACAAATATATGCTTTTAACATCTCCAGAGTCTTTTGAAAACTTTCCATGCTTTTTTTCCTTCTATTTTTTAAGTTGCTTTATGAAGAGAGAGAGGTTTTGTTGAAAAGAAATTATTTGAAATCCCAAAAGGTTAGTGTTCAGTTCTAAGCTCTAAACTGTAAAGCATAGGAATGGATTTTAAACTGGGAGAAATCTGTGACTTGGTAAAGGTCCTAATCCTTATTTATGACAACTTGGAAATTTCCATTTTCTTGTGTTTACAAATAATCATGTATTATTTTTCTAATTTATTTTGATTAAGCAATTACCAATGAGAAAAATTTACTTTTAACTTTAACTGTCCTAGTTAGATTGGATTGAAGGTACATGTGAGTATTTGTATTTGTGTGTATATGTGTGTTTATGGGCGTATGTGCATGTGTACATGATTATGTATATGTATACAACTGGCAATTCACTGTTCTTGTTCATCAGATGCCCTTAATAATTCTTCCTACTACACAGCAAACTATACTTCTCTCTTTTTTTAAAAAAGCTTTTTATTTTTCAAAACATATGTGTAGACAAGTCTTCAACATTAGCCCTTGCAAAACCTTGTGTTCCAAATTTCCCTCCTTTCCCCCACACCCTCCCTAGATGGCAAGTAGTCCAATATATGTTAAACATGATAGAAATATATGTTAAATTCAATATATGCATACATATTTATACAATTATCATGCTGCTCAAGAAAAATCAGATTAAACCAGTGTAAAAAAAAAAGAGAGAGAAGCAAAACAAAATGCAAGCAAACAACAATAAAAAGAGTGAGAATGTTATGTTGTGATCCACACTCAGTTCCCACGGTCTTTTCTCTGAGTGGAGATGGCTCTCTTCATCACTGAACAATTGGAGCTGGACAAACTATACTTCTCTAGTGCTGTCTTTTGAAAGAAATGTAGAAACTACAAGTATTAGTCTTTGGATGGAAGATTACCAGAGCATCAAACATTTGCAATTGGAATAGTTGAGACTTTGCCTCCTCTTCCAGAGTAAGATTTAAGGGAATGACTATCAAAGAGGGAAAGATATATCAAAAGTATTCAACAACAATCATTTCTAGAATTTGAGTAAGGTTCTTGTGTATAAAGTGGGTGGGGATAGCTCATTACAAAGGGTTTCTTTACTGATGTTCTTGTGATGGGAAATTCCTGTGTAATTAACTTGGTCTTCCTTTATTTTTATATTCTTTTTTCTTCACTGACTCAATATAACATTAATCATCAGGCCCACCCTCCTTTCTGACAAAAAATTTTAGATGTCTTATTTTTATTTTTAAGCTTTAAAGAAAGCTTTTTAATGCTATTACTTTTCCTCTGTGATTATTTCCAATTTACCCTGCATATATCTTTTGTTTGTACATAATTGTTTGCATTTACATAACTTTTTGCATGCTGCCTTTCTTTAGACATTGAGAGTAGGGGTTATTTTTGTTTCCTTTGTGACTCCAGGCTTAGTTTGGAACATCATTTTCATTTAATAAATGTTGACTGACTGACTGACTATATTACTTTAATTTTCAAATGTACCCATTCCCTTCCTCTTTCCTAGCCAAGGAGTCTATATCAAAGATAAAAATGAAAGAGAAAGAGACAGATAGAGAGACAGAGACAGAGAAAGAGACAAAGTGAGAACAATTTGTCAAAATCAATTTCTGTGAATCTAATAGTATTTACAATGTTCCACTCTTACAGTCCTCTACCGTTGCAAAAAAATTAGTGGTGCATTTTCTTATTTCATTTCCAGGATTATATTTAGTCATTAAACACAACCTAGGTGATACAGTGGTATCAGTAGACCCAGAGTCACGAAGTTTCTTTTCATAAGTTCAAATCCTGTCTCAGACACTTACTAGCTATGTGACCTGGGCAAGTCACTCAATCCCATTTGCCTTAGTTTCCTCATCTGTAAAATAAACTGGAGAAGGAAATGGCAAATCATTTCAGTATCTTTATTTAAAAAATCCCCCAAAGGATCAAAGGAGACACAACTGAAAAAAGACTAATCGACAGCAACCAGTTCATTAGAATTACTTCTGAACCTTGCTTTTTGTTTTCTGTATATGTTAGGTGTTTAAGGATTATGCAAACCTTCATGTGACTCTTTATGATTATTAGGAGACAAGAATTGCAACTATGTGATTCTCCTTTTACAAATGAAAATTATATACTGTGTACACACACACACAAACACAAATGAGATTATGTATTGAGTGTCAGAGCAAGGATTTTAATCTGTGTCTCTTCTGACATCCTAGAACGGCCTAGTTTACAACATGAAATATTTAAAAGGCATCATGATTCAATTTTTGAATTATGGTCATTATTATATTTATTGGAACATAAAACAACATCTGAAAAAGAGCCCTAGAGTTCTCCTCTCCAAACTTATACCACAGTTGATGTCATTTTATCTCATTTTATATTTCTAGTCAAAACACATTTCCAGCATGGTAGGATTATTCTCAGCAGGAGATTCTATTACTGAAGAAAAATAGTGTTTAGAACATTGCAATATGGTACCTTTCTTGGGCCTGAAGAAAGTGATAGAATGGATGAGTAAGTTGATATCTCCTTATTCACTTGTTCCCTCCTGATTATGTGCCCCAAAAGAAAATCTTAAATAGTATGACAGTGTCATCAATTCCCTCCTTTTCTTAGCTCCTTGTGCTCTTTTGGCCACAGGTCTATGTGATCCCATAATATATGGAGAAGAGGGTAATCTAAGAAGAAAACTAAACAAAGAAGACAGCCAGGATTTAGAAAGGAGTACCAAGAGCCAGAAATAATGATTTTGTGGGAACATCAGGGAGAGCTCGATGCTTTTAGTCCTAAATTTTCCTAACCACTTTTCACTACCCCATTACCCACATCCAGATAGGTCACTGCCAGTCATTATAAACTTGACTTTGTTGACTTTGGAATCTGGGAGTCAAGCTTGACATGGTTATACTATTGCTATATTAGTTTTTCTAAGGTAGACTTTTGACCTAGTGCTATATTCCTTCACTTAAGGAGACAGGCCACAAGCTAATTCTTTTTCTTATTTTATTAACTACATGAAGCCATTATGCTAGAAAGAGTTCAAAAACAACATGTGCTATTTAGTTGAGTTCTTCAAATACTCAAATATAAAGAAAGAATAAGGAAAATCTTCTCAAAGAGCAAATGCAGGAAGCCTAAATTGGGGTGTTTACTACACAGGGATCTTGCTTAGTGATCTCATCTCTTATTAATTTCCATAGAATTAATAATCAGATCTGTATGGATATCTCCTTAATGCATATTTATATATAGATATATGTTTATCAATGTATCTATTTATCTTTCTATGTATCTACCTGTCACTTTTCTGCAGTTATACTTTTCTGAGCTCCAATTTTGCTTCACCAAGTAGTTGGCTGTTCAGATCTCTGCTTGGATGGTCTAAACTTAGAAACATTCTAAACTCAGAAGGCAATTAGGTGCCACAGTAGTTAGAATCAAGAAATCAACAAACATTTATTAAAATATCTACTATATCCCTGGCATTCTGCTAAATACTAGGTAAACAAAGAAATGCAAAGCCAAACCAAACCAAATCAAAACAAAACACTCCCATTTCTTTGGAAGTTTGCAACTCGGCCATGGTGGCGGAGATCAGACAGGAGTCTCTGTAACCTCCTCTAACCTCCCCTCAAACCAACAACATATGAAGCCTCTAGACTGATTCTGAAGCAAAAAAATCCACAATATCTGGAGAACAACACGATTCTAGAAGAAGATACTCTGGAAGAACCTCAAAACAGGTCTGTTTTAATGGGGCAGGGGGTGGTCTACTGAACCCAGACTGAAGCGCAGGGAGACCGGGGCAGGGAGCTGGAGCAGGGAGCTGGAACAGGAGTCAGAACAGGAGTGGGAGCGTTGTGCTTTTCACACACCTGGAAGTCTTCTGCGGGCCTCTTGGAACAATTTGTCCTGATTGTGGGCAGGTGGTTTGGAGGGTCTGCCTTTTGAGGGGGATAGATTGTGAACCACTGAACCCCTGATGAGCATCAGACCTAGCTGCCATTACACAGCACCTTAAAGCAATCAATCAAACAACAGGACTGATAAGCACCAGAAATAATTCAATCAGCGGAGCTGCCCAGCCCCTGACATAATTCAATCAGCAGAACTGCCCAGTTTCTGAAATAACTCAATCAGCAGACCTGCCCCAGGGCAAATTAAAGCAGCTGTCCCACCTTTGCCCTAAACAGACCTCACACCTTTCAAAAAAATGAATAAAAAACCAAAAAGAGCTCTCACCATAGACAACTTTTATGGAGAGAGGGAAGAACAGACCTCAAATCCTGAGGCCCCTAAAGGTAAAGCAACTCCAGAAAAAGCCCCAAAGAGAGACATAAATTGGTCTCCATGTCACAAGGCTTTCTTTGAAGATTGCATAAAAAATCTTAAAAGAGAGTTAGAAGAAACATGGGGAAACGAAATGAGATCACTGCAAAATAAAATAGAAAAAATGGAAAAAGAATGCAATGAACAAAAAAATGTAATTGGTCAATTGCAAAAGGAACTAAAAACAGTAACTGAAGAAAATAAGACATTAAAAATTAGAATCGAACAATTGGAAATTAATGACTCATCAAGACTTCAAGAATCAGTTGAACAAAAACAAAAAAATGAAAAGATAGAGAAAAACATGAAATATCTCCTAGGAAAAACAACTGACCTGGAAAATAGATCTAGGAGAGACAATCTAAGGATTATAGGGCTTCCTGAAAGCCATGATGAAAAAAAGAACCTGGACACTATATTCCAGGAAATCATAAAAGGAAGTTTGCAACTCAATGGGGAAGAAAATGTGTAAATAGCAATTTAAAGGATAAATCAGAGATAATATCAGATAGAAAACATGAACATTAAGAGATATCAAGACTGTAGAAAGTAGGATTTAAGTTGGAATTTGAAAAAACCCATAGAACCCATAGAAGAAGATGGAGGTAGAGTTAGAGACTTAGATGTGAAATCAACCTATTAACTGATAAGTATTTATTAAATTTATATGTAACATATAAATTTATATATAGTACATAAGATAATATATAATAAGTATATTATTTACAATATTTAATATTATTAAATTTATTAACTGTTAGGTGCCACAAAGACCAAGTGAAATAGTTTCTTTTTCCAGGGAACCATATCTATTAAGAAGAGACAACATGTACATATGTAGATATGTATAAAATAGACATGACCATTTTGAGAAGAAATCTCTAGTAAGTTGACTAAGTCAACCTTTGAAGGAAAGTAGGGATTTTGAGAGAGAGGTGAGGAGGGCATAACATTCATTCAGATCCCATTTATCATATTTACTAACTCAATGACAATAGACCATTAAGACTATAAGACCACTTACCCTCCTTTGGTCTTAATTTCTTAATTTGTGAAATAAGGAGATTTATATATATGTATATATATACATATATATGCATATATAAAGATATAAACACACATATATATCTATATATCTAGCCCATTAGTTCTATATCTTTGATATAAATCTAAGTTCTGTGAGGGTATTCTAAATATAGGGAATAATCTATGCAAAGCATGGAGATAGATGGGATGCTTGAAAAGGAAAACTATATAAGATTAGAACAGTGCAATTGAGCCAAGTATTGGTTTAAATGCCAAACCAGCATTTATATTTGATACCATGGATAATAAATAGGGAGCCATTTGAGCTTATTGAATGGTATTTCAATGGTGTTTGGCATACAGATACAAGCATAGTATTGAAGTAGCTATTGTGGGGAATAAAAAAATTATTTGAATCTGTTTATCACTAGCCAGTCCTATGGCATATGCTGTTTAGGGAGAAACATATCATTGAGATTCACAGACCAAAAATATCCAAGAAAGTTTCCATTTGTCCTTTCTTATTCAATTTAAATCTATTCTCTCTTGTTCTGTCCTTGTTGAAAACTGACAATATTGAACACTCATAATTTATTTAATATGCCTTCAGGTGCCAAGATCTTCCTCATCCTTTTCTCCAAGCTACCATCTTAGCTTCTTTTATCCTTCTTTAGAATATTTGTTTTTAAGAAGAGAGATCTCTGAACTTGGTCTTAGGGTTACATTCATTTTTTCTACTGAGATCAGAATTAGAGTAAAGTCACTTGTTTTATGTCAGAAACAAAGTTGAGCCCTTTCTATTTGTCACTACCATACCAGATTTAACAGCTCCAGTGATGCATTGACTCTAAACCTTAGGTGTGATATTAATTTCTTGCAGAGGGACATGGATTTAATAGATTTTTTTTAATTAACGTTATGTAAAATTGAAGCTGTCATGCTTTGTAGCAGACTGATACAAATGTCTATAATTACCTTCTTGGTACTACATCTTGAGAATAGTCTAGAAATGTTTGTATCAACCCATTTGTGTGAACTCTGATTTATGGATGATGTGTGTGTGTGTGTGTGTGTGTATGTGCATGGATGTGTGTGCACATAACTGACAAGCCCAGTTGTCATGACAACACAGAGCATCATTTGTCAAAAAAAAACTTAACTTTGCTCCAGGTTAAAAATGAAAATTCATCTTTGTGTTTTATTCTTATGGTAGGGATCTTGTTCATTTTCCACAGATATGGTTCTTCTCTAATACTGTTTACATGGTGGAATATATTTTGGGACACATTTAATTTTAGATGGATTTGTGTACATTGAATAGCTTTAAGATAAAAGGGGGAAAATACCTTTTTGAGAGATATAGATGAAGATAATAGAATTTGGAGCTGGAAAGGACTTTACAGAGCATCTTGTCTAACCCCTTTCTTTCTTTCTTTTTTTTTTTTTTTTTTGCTTTTTGCTGAGGCAATTGAGGTTAAGTGACTTGCCCAGGGTCACACAGCTAGGAAGTGTTAAGTGTCTGAGACCACATTTGAACTCAGGTCTTCCTGACTTCAGGGCTGGTGCTCTATCCACTACACCATCTAGCTGCCCCTAACTCCTTTATTTCTACAAATAAGGAAGCTAATGCCAGATTTGTCCAAGGTTCCACAGGTCATTCAGATAGCATACATTTACATAGTGCTATAAAGATTGTAAAATGCTTTAAATACATCATCTCATTTGATTCCCTATGGCAATCCTGTAAGACAGGTATTATTGTCTCATTTTAGATAGAGGAATTACTAAACTAAATGACCTGTCCCTCTATCCCTTCTACTAAAGTCAGATCCAGATTCAAATCTAGAATCTGTGATTATAAGGTTGGGATTTTTCCTATTATGTCACCTTACCTTTTCTAAGACGAAGAGTAGATAAGTTCGGTATAGTAATTATTTAGTATCCTTATGGTTGTTATCAGTGGACTGGATTATTACCCAAGATGGGCTGTAGGCTGCGTTGTTGGAGAAACTGCCTATATCAGCAGGTAACAAACTTGTCAAAACATGTCCATTTTAGAGAACACAAAAGCAAAACTCATTGATCCCAAGCATTTTATCAGACTCCCCTTAGTTTTGAAACTTACATTTAGAAAATCAACAAGCATTTTTTTTTCTAATTTTCACTTTGTATTTCTTTTGCCACACTAGTTTTTCATCCTGAAGCCTCACTTCAGGCATGGAACTCACATATTGGAAATAATCTTAATCCACAAAATCTTTCCTCTTGTTATCCCATCATTTCTTCTCAGAAACTTCTTTCAAAAAGGATGTTTAGAATATGTCATTATTTTCCAAGCTATTTATTGCATTCTGGGTTTTCTGTCCTGTGTTTCCGTACTAGGTATTTTTGCCTCCTCCCTGCCCCCAATTCTCAGTTTCTTTTCAGCTTACTTTTATGTGCTGTTGTTCACTCATTAGAATGTATGCTTCTTGAGGGCAGGGATTGTCTTTCTACTTATATTTGTGTTCCTAGCATTTAGTACAGTCTAACACATAGTAATTTCTTTAAAAATGCTTGTTAATTGACATTTACTTGATTCCAGGGATTGTACTAAGTGCCAAAGATACAAAATACAAAAATGTGACCATTTTTGCCTTTAAGGAACTTACATTATCCTGAGGGAACACATTTCTACAGTTGAGTAAATGCAAGACATAAAAAATAAAGACAAAATGAGATTGGAAGAGGAGACAGTAACAACTGTAGGAATCAAGAGAAGCTTCTTGTAGGAGGTGATATTTGAGCTATGATATTTTCTTGTTCAAGAAAAAGATCTTTGCAAGTTTTTACTAGTGGATTTTTATTACAAGTTAAAAACAAATTCAAATAAGTGAGCTAGGCAAAATTTGTCTTCAACAAGTCGGTTCAGGTATGGAAAAACAGGACAACTCCTAAGTTGCTTCACTTCTATGATGCTCAAACACTGGTTTGGAGAGAGCCATGTCCATCAGAATTGATCGTCATATAGTACTGTTGTTGCAGTGTATAATGATCTCCTGGTTCTGCTCATTTCACTCAGCATCAGTTCATGTAAGTCTCTCCAGACCTCTCTGAAATCATCTTGCTGGTCATTTCTTACAGAACAATAGTATTCCATAATATTCATATACCATAATTTATTCAGCCATTCTCCAATTGAAGGGCATCTATTCAATTTCCAATTTCTAGCCACTACAAAAAGGGCTGTCACAAACATTCTTGCACATGCGGGGCCTTTTCCTTCCTTTATGATTTCTTTGGGATATAGGCCCAATAGAAATGCTGCTGGGTCAAAGGGTATGCACAGTTTGATAACTTTTTGAGCATAGCTCCAAATTGCTCTCCAGAATGGCTGTATCCGTTCACAGCTCCACCAACAATGCATCAGTGTCCCAGCCCTCCCACATCCCCTCCAACATTCATCATTAACTTTTCCTGTCATTTTAGCCATTGGGGTTATCTTGGCAAAGATAATGGAAGGGTTTGCCATTTCCCTCTCCAAATCATTTTACAGATGAGGAAACTGAGGCAAACAGGGTTAAGTAATTTACCCCAGCTCACAGAGCAATCTGAGGCTGGGTTTGAATTCATCTTTCTGATCCCAAGCCTGATAGCTACCATCTCTCTAACCTCAAACAAGTAACTTCCTTTCTCTGGCCCTCAATTTCCTCATCAGCTCTATAAGCTATAACTTACCATGGGTCAACTGTAAAACACAGAACGTTTTTTGCTCCTCTCTGGTTTGGTGTTGGAAAGTGTGTTCATCTATTAGGCAAATCATCTCTCTCAATGGGACAGAGAATGTGGAAGAAAAACATGCCCATCTATAGAATAGGAGGAATAGGGAGATAATTCTTGCCCTGTTGAGCAAGGCATTTTGCAAGTGTTCAAGTGACAAATAAATGAGTTATTATTATTATTTTTATTATTGTTGCTGTTTCTGTTGAATGTTATGACTTTTTGGTGACCCTGATGGGAGATATAGTCCTGCCTAGAGTTAGAATAGGAATGATACTATTTCCCTATCCAGAAACTTCTGGCTCAGAATGTATAATTTACATGTCTAATAAAGAATATTTGCTTTTCCTCCATTATAATCCCTTTTACCTTTAGGTGATAAAAAAGCACGCAGAACTTGACAGAATCACACAGACTTTGAGAGTTAGTAGGGATCCCATTGGTTATCTAGTCCATCCCATAATATAAAGGAATCCTTCCTACATTCAGTTAGTCAGCAGTTGAGCAACAAGCATTTATTAAGTGCTTATTCTGTGTCAAATACAGTAATAAATATAGGGGCTACTTAGAAAAAAAAAACTAACTCTACTCCCAAGTATCTCCACATTTTAATGGGAAAGATAAAAAAAAACTAGTTACATAAAAGATACCAGGCAAATGGTCATTGAGTCACAGCTTGAAGACCTCCAAGGAGAAGGAACTTAATCATCTTTTGAGGCAGCCTACTCTACTTTCAAACAGCTCAAGGTTTTTCTTACCCTCAGAAACTAAATTTGTCTCCTTTGAAATTTTTATGCACTACCTTTGATTCTTCTCTCTTCTGGGATGGAGAGGATAAAGTCTAATACCTTTTATTAGATATTTAAAGATCACTAACATGATCCCCCAGAGTATTCTCCTGGAAAACATACTTACTCCGTTTATTCATGCCCTAATAGTATAATGGCTCATTCTAATATAAAGGTCATAGATTCATCATAAAAATCCAACCCTCTAATTTCAGAGATGATAAAATTGAGGTTCAGAATCACTTGCCTAGGACCACACTTCTTTTTTTAAAATAATATTTTATTTTTCCAAATAAATACAAAAATAGTTTTCAATATTCACCTTTGCAAACTTCTGTGTTCCAAATTTTTCTCCCTCTCTCTTCTTTTCCCCTTTCCTCAAGACAGCAAGCAGTCTGATATAGACTAAACATGTTCACTTTTTCTAAACATACTTTCATATTTGTCATTCTGTGCAAGAAAAATCAGATCAAAAGGGAAAAAATGAGAAAGAAAAAAAAACAAGCAAATAGCAACAAAGGTGAAAATACTGTGCTTTGATCCACTTTCAATCTCCCTAGTTCTCTCTATAGATAACGATGGTGCTTTCCAACCAAAAGTCTATTAGAGTTGTACAGTCATATTTCTACTGAGCATCAGAGACAAAATTTGTTTCGGTTCCAGCATTCCATCCATTTTATGATTCTCTGTGACCAATTCAAGATGTGTTCCAAAGCTCCCAACCCTCCTCTCTACTAAATCAATTTATTTCTTAAGGTCCTTGTGTAATTTTAAAACTTTTAATATTTAACTTGTAATCGCATAGGTTCTAGTAATGAGAAAAATAATCAGTAAATAGCACTCTAAGACAAATTGAATTTTCTTCTCATCATTGATATGAGCCTCATTTCTGCCAGACATAGCAGTTTGCCTTTTCATCAATAAGAGCCATATTTCATTTATCATGGTGTCTGAAGCAAGAATGCATAGGGTACAGTCACGTGATGTGGCTACACTAAATTTCAAAAAATGTGCTTTTAAGTGCTGTTTATGGCCTGTTTCTATCCTAGCTACACCCTAAATCAATTAATCCTAAAAGTTTAAAAAAGATTTTGTGGAATCTCTTTCTGATGGCCATGGATCAAGTTGTGATGTTAAATGGAAGAATGATCTGGAACAGATAGAGGCAGCCTTCATCATTCCATGTCCCCTAATATACTCTAGCACCCTTAGCACATGACTATATTATGGTTTCCTCCTTTCCTTTATACTTTCTTCAGTTTATCTCTTCATTTTCCACCTTATTTTTATACATTTATTTTATTTTCATGTTTGTTTTATCCTAACAATATCAGCCATGGGTCTCAAACCCATGGCCACAAGCAAGATAGTGTGATATAATGTATAGTATGCTAGGCTTAGAGTCAGAAGAACCTGATTTTAAACTGTCATCTTACTCTTAGCTGTTTGACCATGAGTAAGCCATTTAATTTCTTGGACCTCAGTTTCCTCATCTGCAAAATACGGATGGTAATAATCCATAATATCTCCCTCATAGTGTTATTGTGAGGATCAAATTGCTTCCTGTATATGAAGTGCTTTGCAAAATTCAAATTCTCACATAATTATCAGTTATTATTATTAAGAGGATAATGGCTACCAAATCTATGAGTGTTATATTTAAGGAGCTGGCTGTGTCACAGACCTATTATTGAAAGTACATCATTTGAAATATTGAAATATTTTGATTGGATAGTTAAATCCAATGCTAAGTTTGGCTTAACAATCCTAAATGTAATATGAATCAACTGTGAAGGGGCAATTAACCTGAACTGCATTCTGGTCACAGGACCATGGTGAATAATTCTCCTTTCCATGCTGCCTTCTCCCTATGCTCAGCAAGAAAATAGGACAGTATTGTTGGTCACAAAGGTGTTTGAGCTATCCTGCATCTCATACTCCTACTCTTCACCATGGACAACTTCGTTCCATCCTTAATGCAGAGGCTATTTATAACAAAGACAGTAGTTAAGAAAAAGAAGATTGTGTTCCATGAGCAGTGTGGACTCCAGAAAGAGTGGCAGTTTTCACATTCTTGCCCCTATAGACATCTTTATCTGAAAATAGTCATTATATATTTGAAACAAGGGCTTTCAAACATATTCTAACGTTGAGATGAAGCATTTTTAAACTCCTCTGAATGCTTTAATAAATTTTTCTAGCTCTCTGTTCAGTTCAAATCTTCAGCTTCCTTTATCCAGAGCCATAAATATGAATTATTGTTCCTCAGAAAATTTCAGTCAAAGAATGGGTGAATAGTGCCTGAAATGTAGTCATGTGAATGTAGTTATGATCTGGGAGAGTGTCTCCCCTATGGGAGTTAGGGGGGATGACATCCTTCTCTAGGATAGATAAAAAAAATATGGCACTAAAGTTCACAGACTGGGAATAGTTTCCTTGAGGAGGACAGGCTGACAGAGAACCAGGGGGTAAGATTCAGAAAAATTGGTAATGGTTGCTCCTGGGAAGAAGGGTACCCCTCTGGGGAGGAAGTACACCTTTCCCCAGATGTTTGTAGCTTAGGGCAAAATACCATGTACCTTTTGGGACTTTGGAGTTTCCATTTATCAAACCAGAAAATTATCTAAATTATCTTGAGTTATTCAGGGCTACAAATTTAAGTGTTCACTGGTAAGAGGAATCTAAGAGGAAAGAAAAAAATTGAAGTTATGTATGATATTTTGCATTTTTCTTTTATTATAATTACAAGAACTTTATATTAATGTTAAAGGACACGAAATAAATCAAGAACTAAGGCCTATCCATGTGACGGGTAATAAACAGATGTAATAAATTGTCAGGGAAGGTGATCACAGATATAAATAAGCTTAAGGCACTTAATAAATTTTTTTCCCAGTAAAGGGGAAAAGAATCTTAGGTTTATGGCTAAATGCAGGATGGTAGAATAAAATATGCTATTTTTCCCCTAAAAAAGATACATATATATTAATATGAAGATCAGAAAAAATAAACTTTATGTATTACAGTCAAGAATAGACCCCTATTGACTCCCAAGCACTCAAAACTTGCCATTCATCAGGATGGCTAGTAAATACAATCTTTACTTTGAAATAATAAATTTTATCTTTGTTCCTATTATCCTTTGACCTTTAAGAGAGGGAATTCCATGTGTTTTTCTCCCTTGTTCTCTCTGTAATTCACTTTTTTCAGAAAAAAATTTATTAGTGATTATTGGCATTTTAACTAGCTGTATGTGAAGATAGTGCAGTAATAAAGTAAAATGTGTCTTTGAAGAGAAATAATGGAGAAGCTTTTTTTTTAAAGTCTTGTTTCTGCATAAAACAGAGAAATTGTCATTAAATTTAAGGACTAGACTTATGCTTTCAAGCCATTGAAAAATACCTAAATTATTATAGTGGAGTTGTTCATGGAGAATCTCTCATAGATTTAGAAGTAGAACAGACTGAGGTCATCTATTTATATTTCTTCATTTTACAGAAGAGGAACCTGAGGTTACCTGAGAAGTTAAATGACTTACTAAGATCATATTGGTGATAAAAAGTGATTAGTAGAAAAAAAACTAAAATATTCCTTATCTGTCTCTCTGATTTTCTTAATTAATAGCACTAGTAATGATTCTGACCTCTGTATTATACAACAAAATATTTCTTAATCTAGGTTTCATTGATATTAGAAATCTTGTGCGAGATTCATGAAAACAGGACCAATGCATTCCTTTTATTAGTCTGACTCTAGGGCATAGTTTTGTTTTTGTTTGTTTGTTTTTTAAAAATCTGACTTGTCCTAAAACTGTTTATAACTGTGATATGTGGTTTATAACTGTGATCTTAAGTCCAATGAATGAATGGTAATGAAGATTAAGAGGAGAAAGACATTAAAATTGATTGAAAAAAAAGAACAATGATTATAAAATGAATATTTAAGTGGAAAATCAGAAGGGCATTTTTTAGAGGGGGGTATCACAAAGATCTGCTCTTGGTCTGGTAAGTCACAATGGATTTACATTTTGTATCAGTAGAGGTAAAGGCATGTGCTAGAATGAGCTTGGAATAGCTTTCCAGAGCCAATTCTTAAATTTTCAGAAGGAGCATTTATTTACATCTCAGGAATTGAAAAATGCTGCAAATAAGGTCTTGATTTCTTTCTTTGTTGATAGTCTAGACTTAAGAAAGTGATTTTAAAAAGGCTAATGATGAAGATTAAACTTAAATATTGGAGATGCACACTTTTTGTTGTTGTTGAGGCAGTTGGGATTAAGTGACTTGCCCAGGGTCACACAGCTAGAAATTATTGAGTGTCTGATACTGGATTTGAACCCAGGTCCTCCTAACTTCAGGGCCAGCACTCTATCCACTGTGCCATCTAACTGCCTCCACACATGTTTTTGGAGAGAGAAAGAACCTGCTAAACAATTTCCAGCATATCCCAAAAGCAGCATGGCTTAATAGATGGTGAGCAACTTTAAGTCAGTAAGACCTGTGTTTGAATTCCATGTCAAATAATAACCAGTGATGGTACTATGGAGGAAGTCACTCAACCATTCTCTGCCTCAATATCTCCTTGGGTAAAATCAGGCTGCCAATAATCTTACCTATCTATTATTCAAAGATCAAATATAATAACAAGCAAGCAATATCCTTTTCAAACTTTAATGTACAGTATTCTTCAATTCTTATTTATTGTTATTCTTAAATATTGAAATAAATGTTTTATCATTTCAGTATAAATATATTTCATCTAGTAATTTTACATGATCATTTTTCAATATGTATATATATACATATATATATGTATTTGGTTTGATTCAATATGGTATAATTGAACATGGTTATATGGGCAGGCATGAAAGGACAACCTACTCCTAGAAAATTATGCAAAAATTGGGGATGTGCAGTAAAAGGACTTAGGAAATTATAATTAAATGTCATGGTTATTACATATGACTCATAAGCCTTACTTGCTTCTGCTCCAATTCCATCAATTTTTTAAAAATCAAATCAACAAACATTTATTAAGTGCCTTTATATGCTCAGTACGATGCTAAGGATATAAAGAAAGGCAAAAAAATAAAAAAATAAAGTATTGGGTAGGATAATGGTAATTATAATAATAACAAGTATAGTGATACATCATACTTCTATAGCACTATGTGCTAGGCACTATGCTAAGCATTTATAATTATCACTTCATTTGATCCTCACAACAACTTTGAGAACTAGGTGCTGTTATCAGCCCTGTTTCACAGATGATAAAACGGAAGACTGATTTGTCCAGAGAGTTACACAGCCAGGAACTATCCCATGCCAGATTTGAACTCAATTCTTTCTGGCTCCAACTACAAAGAAACCCTCTGGTTTTCAGACATTAACAACACCTAGCATTTTTATAGCAAAGTTTAAGGCTGACAAAACACTTTGCAGATATTATCTACTTGATCCTCACAGCAGCCTTGAAAAGTAGTTGCTATTATTCTCATTTTGCAGATGAAAAAATAAGGGAGATATCAGTGAAGTGACTTGCTCAGGGTCACACAGCTACTAAGTGACTTAGATTGGATTGGCGGTCAGGTTTTCTTGAGTCCAGTGCTCTATCCACTGTGAAATGGGAAGAGCATCATAGCTGTAGCCACTTGGATATCCAATGCTATGACTTGGAGGGCACCTCCAGTCTTGTCTGACTCCAGTGCCTCCCTGTGCTAAGAAGAGGTTCCTAGAGATCTGGGAGCTTGTGCCAGTGGAGAACAAGCTCTGGCAGGCCCTGCCCAATGGCAAAGCCTTCAAGGGCAGTCTCAGTTTTCATTGCTTTCGTCCAGGGATCAGCCCAGCTATAAGTTCTGAGGAGGCTTAAAGCTGAGTGGTGATATTTTTTTGGCCACAGCAGTACATGATTACTTCCTGTCAAATTGTGGTAGTCATCCTGGGCCTCTTAGAAGTACTGGTGATTGCAGTGAATCCCAAATCACTTGAAAGACTACAAAACCATCTTTAAGATGTCTTCTTTGAGGAAAAAATACCTCAAAGGAATAAGGATGAGCTTTATGGAGTGGAGAAAGCAGACCCAGAGATAGGTAGAGCTGGGAAGAACCTCAGTAGATGCTGAGTCCAACATCCTTATTCTAAACTTTAAAGAACTTGGGTAGGAATCCAGGGTGTACAATGGATGTCAGGATCACCTAACTTCAAATCCAGCCGTAGGCATTTAGTAGCCATGTGACTCTGAACAAATCACTTCACCCTGTTTGCCTCAGTTTCCTCATCTGTAAAATGAGCTGGAGAAGGAAATGGCAAGCCCTTCCAGTGTCTTTGCCAAAAAAAATTAGAGTCACAAAGAGTCAGACACCACTGAAATGGCTGAACAATAACACAACAACAATCCTCTCAACCATGCATTCTCTGAGAAACTAAGGAGATTCATGTTAGCTTTTTGTGCAAAAAAAAATCAGGACTAATTAGCCTAATAATTACTAGCATTTATATAGTGTTTTATAATTTGTAAAGAACCATATTATGCAATCTCAATTGATCCTTACAACAGCCTTAGGAATTAGATGCTGTTATTATCCCCATTTTAAATATAGGAAAACTTGAAGATGTTAAATCATGCTCTTAGGTCACCTAGCTACCATCTGAAGCAGAATTTGAGCCCAGCTCTTTTTGATTCCAAGTCTAGCAGTTTACCCATTGCACTGCCTAGCTACCTCCAATACATCATAAAGCTGTTGTGAAGAATGTTTTGCAAAGCGTAATAGCTGTGAGTTATTCTTATTACTATTATTATTCCTTTTGAGCTAACTCTTTGAGTTGTGCTGAACAGTTTTTTGAGAAAATCTTAAGACGAGAAAAATGAGTAATAAAATTTATCAAACAATTGAAAATATTCAAAATATTCCATTGGCAAGAAACATTTCAAGATCTTTGGTGCAAAAAAAGAAAAATTAAGTCAGGTATTTATATGAATTTCTAGTTATGAAGACACTTGTAATTATAAAATAATAAATTTGCAGAATTTATTGCAGAATTAGGACTTGAATCCAAGTCTTCGTGGCTTTTAGGCCAATTCTAAGCATTAGACTATGTGCCTCTCATTTTTTATTGTATTTGTCTCTATATCTATGACTATGCATATATATGCATGTATGTATATATTTTTACACATCTGCTTTAGTTATAGCCTATATTTTAGAGTGATGTATATATGTATATATATATATATACATACATACATATATAATATTAGACAAGAAAGAACAATTAATAATGCATCAGTGAAATGGTTAAAACAAAATCCACATATATTAATTTTTCTCCACAATCCTTTTTTTTTTTAAATAAGCCAAAATGTTTTATGGGATTTTTCCATTGGCTCAGATGTTTTTGATGATAAATCGTCTAAGGATACCATTATCGCCTTAAAAATAGACCATTCCTTGTATAAAATATAGACAGTCTTTTTCCAGAAACGGCTTCATTGGTTAAAGATAATTGAAATTCTGCAATGGAAGACATAATGAATTTTTCCAGGGTCTTATTCTAAAATTTGAATCCAATTTCTGGGTGCCAAGGCTTGCCAAATTTTCTCTGTAGATAAGTTAAATAAAGACTCAGGAAGAAGATAAGTCTATATCATTGTAATTACTCCATACATTCTTTTAAATTCCGAATATGATTTGTTATTGTTTGATACCCACTTCTGTTTTGGAAGTCACACTAGTGAGTATTACTGCTCCTTTGAAACATTTAGAAATCATTTCATGTTCCTCCTAACAACTTAAGGATTTCTTACTAAGATAGCTAATATATATGTTCGTGTGTGTGTGTGTGTGTGTGTGTGTGTGTGTGTGTGTGTGAAAGAAATTCCAAAAAATAAGTATGTGCTGGAAAAGTCATTTGGTCCCAATTTTTGTTAGATTTTATGATGTCTAATTTGCTTTTTGTGCAAATGAAAATAAATGTGCCAGATTCACTGATAGAAATTGTGATCTTAGAATTATTTGTTTGGCATTTTTAGTTCCCTTTGCTATCTCATATTGCAGAAACTGGGGTCTGAATAAGTGCTGAGTTCCCTTTGACATCAGCCTGACCTCTGTGTTCCCATCAGTTCCAGGGAGATGCTGGACAAGGCAAGGCTTGGACTGTTATCATTATTTATGGTGATTAGGAGCCAACTCCTTATCCTCTTGCAGGAATATAGTTCCTTGCAACTTGCATGACTGGAGCAGCAAATTTGGCCCCTTAAATTCTTGTACACTTAAAAAGGCCAGCCTCCAACATGCTTGTGGCTTTGCTTTGCTCTGTTGCTGGAGAGTTATGCAGTCCTCCCTAATCCCTGGAAACAGGCAATGTGTGATGCTGCCAGCAGACCATTTGTGTCTGTAAAATATAGACAAATTGCTACTCTTTATTAGACATATGGATGAAGAACTGGGCAGTTCTAAAATGAGTGGGTATTGAGTTTCTTGGTTTGTTCCCCACCTCCTGTGCTTTTAGAAGAATGGCACTATTTAGTGGTGAATTTTGATGCCAAGTTTTTTTTCCCTTTTTCTTTTCTCTTCTCTTCTCTTCCCTTCCCTCCTCTTCCCTCCCCTCCTCTTCCCTCCCCTCCTTCCCTACTTTCCTTCCTTCCTTCCTTCCTTCCTTCCTTCCTTCCTTCCTTCCTTCCTTCCTTCCTTCCTTCCTTCCTTCCTTCCTTCCTTCCTTCCTTCCTCCCTCTCCAACTGGGACATTAATTAATACCTCTTAACCAAATGAGAAGGATAGGGACGCTATTTCTCTTGTATGACCCAGTTAGAGTTATCTTCAGACAAAAGCAGGAAGAGACAGTCCATGATGGTCCTTTGAGACACACTGTTCCCAAGACTTGCCAATCAATCAATCAATAGGTTCTGGGGATACAAAAGTAAGAGTTCTTTCCCTTAAGAAGCATATATTCTATTGAAAGAAATAACAGGCACATAGGTAAATGTAAGATATATTCCTGCTGAATGCAAAATAATTGAGGGAAGACCTCTCCAGCTGCCTAATTAAGACCAGGCAAGACAGAATACTAGAGTGCACAGAATGCTGCACTTGAAGTCAGGAACTGGGGCTCAACTCTCACCTCAGATATTTACTACCTGTATGATCTTGAATGAATCTGCAAATGAAGGTATCAGATTTGATATTTTAACATCCTTTTTTGGGTCTAGACCTAGAATTTTATGATTATGTGATCCATGATTCAGAATCTTGTAGCATCTTGTAGATCTTGTAGGGATCTTGTAGAAAGTCAAAGGTTTTCTACGGAAAAGTAGAGTCACATTGGCAAATACAATTACAGTCTCATTTTTGATGTGTAATATGCCAGGCAGAAGAGTGGATCAAGAAGTTTCTAGCCCTGCTAAATAAAGAAAAGAGAGATGATGTTAAATGGGAGAAGAGGATAAGGATGGTGAGAAGTAGATAAAGACAAGACCTAAAAAAACAGAAAGTTTTCTGGACTACAACTCTTTCTGACTACCCTTTCCATCTCCTTCCACTTCTAAGAGTGGTATGTGGTACTATGGTGGCTCTTGCATCCTTTCTGCCACTAGATGCAGCTGGTTGCACAGTGGTAGAACATTGGACCTAAAGTCAAGAAGAACTGAGTTCAAATCCAGCCTCAGATACTTACTAGTGGTGTGATTCTGTGCAAGTCATGTCTCAATTTCCTCAGCTTTAAAATGGAAATAAAAACTGTACCTCCTGCAGTGTTATTGTGAAGATCAAATGAGATAATATGCATTTAAAAAGCACTTAGCATAGTGCCTGCACATAAATAGCACAGATGCTATTTAAATGATTATTTTCTTCCCGTCTCCTTTTTCCTTTTGGTAGCAGTAGTACTGAATCCCCCTTTTTGGTTGTTATTCAGTCATGTCCAAAATCTTTGTGTCCCAATTTGGGATTTTCTGGCAAAGACACTAGGATGGTTTGCTATTTCCTTCTCCAGCTCATTTTACAGATGAGGAAACCAAGGCTAACAGGCTTAAGTGATTTGTCTAGAATCACACAGCTAGTGTCTGTCCTGTACTCTATCCACTGTGCCACCTAGTTGCTGAAAATTTAATTCTCCATATCCTGTTATAAGAGCTAGCTTATAATCAGTTTTAGGAGCAATTTAATGGTCCTCAAGTACACATGGTTCCTTTTATCTACTATTTTATGGAGTTTATACAGACAGATATTTATTAGCACAGTGTATTATTAGCACAGATAATTACTAGCACATTGTGCTAATAATTAGTACAATTATTAGCATATATTTAGTGTTTAATAATTGCTTGCTTGAGCTGCCTTTCTTTGCCTATCAGTTTAAAAATCTCAGCAGCTTAGAGATGCCAACTCTGAAAATGTATATAACATTCAGACAGAGGTTTGACTCTCTCTCTCTCCTACTTTAAAATCTTGCACATCTGGCTAACCTCTGACCTCTTTATATTTGTGGGAAAATCAGAACACAAGAATTGTTTGGGTAAAAGTGAGCAAAGTGACTTATTACAGTGATGTTACTGGACAGGGTAAGGGAAATTGGGGGAAGAGTGGTTCTCTTTGGGGGAATATCTGTCTCTCCTTGAAGAGCTGTGTACAGCACATAGTCTCATTGTGAGTTTTCTGTCCTGAGAGGCTTGCACAACCCAATAACCTGTCTTGATCCCTCTCTTCTCAGTTAGAGCTCTGCATTAAATGTCTCTTTTTTATTTTCTTCACTTCAGCTGTTACACCTTTGCAAATGATTTACTTGAACTCAGCAAACAATTACCCCAACTCAGCTCTGGCATTTATTATTGTTCTCCCCCAGATCATTGCCATCATCACTGAGTATTTATTAATGCCCATCTGCAATATGGCCCCATTCTCTGTACTTTCAGTGGCGTGGAAAAGAGACAGTCTCTGCCCTAAAGGAGCCTGTATGGTTGAGTTCATCTCTCTGTATTAGTCACTTTTGGCCACCTCTTTCTTCTTGGAATTCTCTCAGTTTACTGAATTGGCCTCCTGCTTGGGGACTCTAAGTCATTTAGCTGCTTTCAGTCTCAATTTTCCTATCTGTAAAATGGGGATAATTATAACACCACCTTCCCAGGATTGTTGTGAATTTCAGATTCGATAGTATCTACAAAATGCTTTGCAAATCTCAGAGTGTTATTTGATATTCCACAGCACTCACTACTTTGGTTTCCTTTCTAGAAAGAGATGTCAGAAATGAAAAGTATCTTAAGGATCTGTCATTCAGCTTTATCATTTTGCAAATAAGCAAACCAAGGCCCAGAGAGATGAAATTACTTACCTGGCGTCACACAAATAGTTGGTGATATATTAGCTGCTCATGCAATGATAAGAATTCAGATTTATTTACTCCTCTTTTAAATCTGCTTTTTCTATGTAGTGGTAGGTCCTGTTTCAATATTTTATTTATTTTTCTGTGCTCTTCACACTGTTCTTAGATTTCCTTTGCTGGCTTCTTTTCCTTCTCTTGCTATTTAAAAACGAGAGGATGGACTGGGGTCTTCTTGGACCTAATTTTCATCTTCTTTTGCCTCTGATCAATTCCATGAACTATCCCTAATCAGCCAGTTAATATGCATGTGTTAAGTGCTTACTATGTACTAGTCCTAGTGGTAAATCATGAAGATACAGAGAAAGGCAAAAGACAGACCTCAAAGAGTTGACAATCGAATAGGGGAGCTTTCAATTCTGGAAACTGTACAAACAATTGTACAAACAAGTAATACATAGAATAAATAGGAAATAATTAACAGAAGAAAGTCACTAGAATGAAGAGGGATCTGGAAAGGCTTTTCAGAAAGTAGGATTTTAGCTGTGACTTGAAGGAAGCCAGGGAAGCCAGGACTCACAGATGAGCCAAAGAAACAGTTCTAGGGAGATGAGAAAAGCAACAGAGATTTCATTTTAATCTGAACATTTTTTTCTTTTACCATCAACTTGTTTTTCATGATCTTTTATTTTTCCCACCTGCATCTTTCACTGAGGTGTTTTAAGGAAAGGTTATTTTATTGCCAAAGTTTTCAGAACCCAGAAACCTATGAGCAATGATAATGAATGGGTCTGATGATATATATTAAAAGTGATAAATCATTTTCAAGCCTCCCAGATCATTTTATTTTCCTCTGGATCTTTACCTCTTTCTGACTCTCTTGTGGGTATTGATTAATGCCCCTATCTTTTTTGCTACATTTTCAACTCAGGTTTGTGTTTCATTTGCCTACCAATAATAATACCTGATAAATTAATCAGCCAGCCTCAGAAGTCTTGCCACTCAGATAGTAGACAGTGTAAACATGCCCATCAAAAACCAGGGGGCTCTCCAGCTTCCATTCCTCCAGTCCCCGAAAGACCACAGTGATTCTCAGCAATTATAAATGCAAATATTTATTTCTTTTCTTTTCTTTTTTCTTTCTTCCCTCCCTCCCTCCCTCCCTCCCTCCCTCCCTCCCTC
>JAJPUD010000002.1:1741401-1772949 GCA_023553655.1 Myrmecobius fasciatus
TCCTTCCTTCCTTCCTTCCTTCCTTCCTTCCTTCCTTCCTTCCTTTCCTCTTTCCTTCCTTCCTTCCTTCCTTCTTTCCTTCCCTCCCTCATTCCCTCCTTCCCTCCCTCCCTCCTTCCTTTCCTCCCTCCCTTCCCCCCTTTTTCTTTTCTTTTCTTTTGTGGCAGTGAGATTTTGAGAATCAGAGTAGGCTAATTAACAAAGGATGGGGCTTCTACAGAATCAGCAAACTGGATTTCTATGAGTGAAATAAACATAAATAGGCAGCTGCAGCTCTTTTGGAGTTCTATGCCTCAACAGAAGCACTAGCCAAATATTTGAATAGTTGGAGGATGTGTCTATTTATTTCCATGGAAATAGCTGAAATCATTTGCTCCCCAATCTCTAGAGGAGTCAAAGTAGTTGCAGTACCAAAAAGCCCACCTAACTGTAAAACATGAATTTGAAGAAGGAGAGAGTTCTTTAATTGGGCACAACATTGACATGGTAAAATGTCAGCATAACAAAATGCCCTAGAATACCTTCAAAGACCTATTTACCCAGTTTTCTTCTATTAGCTCTGAAATGCTCAACAATGAAGAAGGGGAAGAAAAATAGAAAACCAAAACAATATACTTTTCTTCATACATCAGTACTGCCTAACTGAGAGTCCTTGTTAATGGAATGACAACTAATGGTAAAAATGATAGCATCTGTTTAATGTTTGAGATCTTGAAAATCCTTTACACACATTATGCCATTGATCCTCAAAGTAATGCTGTGAGAAATGTGGTATATGTATTATTATTCCTATTTTACAGGTGATGAAGAAATGGAAGTCTAAGCTAAGTGACTTGATCATTAAGTATCTGAGATGCCAAATTTGAACTCAAGTCTCCATGACTCCCCCTCTACTATTCTATCCATAGGTTTCAGAAGTTTATAAATTAGATGATTTGAATGTTAATAAGGGAGAGAACATATGGTTCATCTTATCCCAGCTTTGCAATAAATTTTAAGCTGTAATACCATTGTTCAATTATTTAGTCATGTCTGACTCTTTTTGTCTATGAGGTTTTCTTGGCAAAGATATTGGAATAGTTTGCCATTTCTTTCTCTAATGTGGCCCATTTTACAGATGAGAAAACTAAAACAAATAGTTAAGTGACTAGCCCAGAGTCACATCATTAGTAAATATCTAAGACTGGATTCTTCTGGGGAAAATCATTCACTCTCTTAGTTTCCAGCTTCTTTAGCTGAAAGAGTGGGTGGGTTTGTATGAAGCAGCATGGAAAAGTGGGGCAGGGGGAGACACGGAACAGTATCTCCATGAAACTAAATGATATATAAGGTTCCTTCCAGATCTAATAATCTATGATTAAATCTACGGCTCACTTGGAGCACGTTTTCCATAGAAAAATATTATAGGGGCAGCTAGGTGGCGCAGTGAATAGAGCACCAGCCCTGTAGTCAGGAGGACCTGAGTTCAAATCTGGTCTCAGACACATAACAGCTGTGTGACCCTGGGCAAGTCACTTAACCCCAATTGCCTCAGCAAAAAAAAAAAAAAAAAAAAAGAAAAATATTATGAATGTTGCTTAGTTTCCCAGCTAGTCAAAAAAAAAACTATTTAGTACATAAAGTAGCTGGACTGTCACATTTCAAATGTATAAAATCAAAATATGTTTTGAGTAATGGCAGCATAACTGAAATAAGTATATAGCTATCCATAGCGACTAATTTGAAGGAATCAAGACTCACTTGAACACACAAATTCTATTATTTTGCTAAAATATCAGTCACATTATAGCTCCCAGGCACTATCTTGATCTGGTTGTTAGAACAATTATTATAGCTGTCAAATCCCTACTGAAGCTTGGAGGATCTCTTACCCAGAGGTGGAATAAGGCATTTCTATAAGATAGGGAAAGTGTGAAAGTACTTATATTCATCACTATCTACCAGAGGTCTTGTGTCTTCACTATAACTCTTGGGTCTTGACTTGTCAAAACAAATCGACTTATGGAAGTGACTCCAGAGTATTCTTTTCTCCTTCTCCTCTTTCTCTTCCTATTTTTTTCTTAGTAGGAAAAGTAGCAATAATACAGAACATTTCCCCATAAACCTTGTCCTTTGCCTCCAGCTTCTAGTTCAGCTGAAATCCTCATGCTGTTTTGCTTAAACTTGATACACACACTATTTTCCAGCCTTTTAGAAAATCACAACTAGAAAAGCCTCTTTTTTTCTTATTCCCTGAGAGCTTGAGCTATTCCTGAGACCTTCTTCTCCCAAAAAGGAAATTTGAATCTCTGGGTGCCAAGCTCTTTAGTACAAGGATCAGGGTCTTTTTAGCTACTTAATGCCTTTCGGATTAGTATTTCTGTTTAGATGATGGCCCTGGATTCTTGAAGGCTCATGCCAGTCAAACAAAAGCTCTAGCCAGTCTGTCTAACTAAAAAGGCCTCAAATATGAGCTTGGAGATAAACTGTGTGTTTGTCGTCCATAGAATGACCGACCTAAAATTAGAGAGCTCACCAATGGGTTGAGTCAGGTGATTTTTTCCAACCATAACACCTCACAGAAACTATCTCCAAAGACAAGACTTCTTAAACTTTTTCCACTGGTGACCCCTTTTTGCCTGAGAAATTTTTATATGACCTAGGTATATAGGTCTATAAAATAGACATACAAATACAATCAGACATTTGTTGTTAAGAAATCATAATTTCTTGGTCCCCACATTTGGTTATGAGACCTCATATGGGGTTACTACCCACAGTTTAAGAAGCTGGCTTCAAAGACATAAAGGGTATAGGACTTAGACTGATTAAAGGAAAGCTCCCAATGATGCAATAAAGCATTACTAAAGGACTGAAGTATCCACACACATACATGCATGCATCTAGACAGGAGCACTGCTCAGAACATTTATGTTGAAGCTTTCCTTGGAAGCCATGCCCTGGATTCACCAATGATATCTTTTCATGCAACAATAAAGAAGTTAACATTCATATAGTTTTTTACATTTACAAATGTAAATTTGTACAAATTTATTTTTCTCATTTGATCCTCATAACAACCGTGTGAGGCAGATGTTTTTAAAGATGAGGAAGGCAAGGCTCAGAACATTTAATTGACTTACCCAGGATTGCCCAGTTAGTAAGTATTGTGTTTGATAGCTCCAAAACTAAACTCTTGGATGGGGCTGAGAATCGATTTCTCTAGCACTAAATCCCTGTTGTTTGAAATAATTCAGGGCAAAAGCTTGAATGCTGGGACTAAATTCCATCTGCATTCCATCTAGTCTGTGTTCTGGATCCTTGGTTAACATTACTCTGTTTCTGCAGAGGCAGTAGGAATTCTTGAACAAATGGTAGATTCAGTAGAAAAATGCTTAAGAAGAGAGACTTGATACAGAGTATATTTTGTGTATCTTAAAGTTATGGAGCTCTCCTGCCATCAACACCTTTTACCACCCCAAGTGATAATAAACAGGTTTGCCTTTGGTTAATCCATTTTATTTGTATTTTAAACAAGAGGTTTTCACTCTGTTCTGTTTATGGTCTTTTAATTCACTTCTTTTTATTTAGCAGGCAGCCATATAATGTTGATATAATTCTATTATTCTCTTTTATGAGCTCTTCTGTTATTCAGTGTAATAGAATTATATAAACATCATTGAGTAGTGTGGTGGTCTCATATTGTTCTTGTACTTGGCTGAATTTAAGAGGTTGGAAAGCAAGCAGGGAGGTCCCAGGTAAGACATCAGCACCACTGACGCAATAAAATGTAAGGGTCAGTACATTCCCAGGTGGCCATGGAGAGCTAAACTGCTGCTGACCATCCAATGTGCACACAGAGAAAACCATGGAAAGCAGCCTAATGATAGGAAATTCTGAATCTCTGCTCCCTGGGTGAGAAAAATTCTGCCTGTTAATCAAGCAGAAAAAAGGGGGGAATTGGGGAAGCACTGCATAGCACTGACTACAATAGACAGGAGGATGTGTAGAGACCAAAATTTTCTTATAAGTCCTTTTCAACAGCAATGCCTTTTATATTTTAGAAAGAAAAAAAACCCAACACAGTAATGGCTTCCAAAATTAATCAATATAGGAGCTGCACCCCAGGCAAGGAGAAACTGACAGAGTGGTGACAAGCTTACATGCCCGGCTCTCATTTGGTGATAAGCCCTTGTTGAAGTGTCTAAACAAGTTTGCTTGGCTTTGAGTCACTGTTTAGGTTTTCCATGGAAACAGTTGTTTTCAGGGGAGTTTAACCCAATGCTTCTGCCAGAATCTGTGGGAGAACATGGGCCTGTCACTATCTTGAAGGAACATGAGGGTGACCTCTAAGAAGTTCCCCAGGGAACTGATTAATCTCCTGCCATAGAGTTGGCCTGAAAGTTCAACTTTGTTTTGCAGAGGGGAAGAGATTTGGCTGATATCGCCCAGCTGAGTCAACGTTGTTGTTGAAACCATTTTTGTAGTCACAAACCAGACATCACCTTAAGCACAGGGAGTGTGTGATGATTGATATAATAATGCTTGTCAAGTATTCTGAGATCTCAAAAGAATGGTCAAGTGGAAAGAATAAAGCTTGGGTTATTATTTGGTTAAGATTGCCAGCTCTTAGCTGTTTTCCTCAACTCAAGGTTGGGAAACTAATCCTAGGAGATATTCCATATTCAAACACTTAACACTTTATATGGGACTTTATATTTTCCAGAAATTTTTCCTTAATCCAGAATAGATTAAAAAGCAAGCCTTTGGCTAAATTACAGAGCAGTCAAATTTTCTTTCTGATAATACTCCAAACTTGTAAGACAAAAAAATAAGCCAGTCAGCAAAATATCTTTCAGGGTTTCTTAACTTTTTTGGTGTCATAGATCCCTTTGGTGGTGAGGTACTTCCTTTACTAGTGAATGTTGAAATTCCTTTATGATTTAGGAGATGTGGTTCAAGAGTTGACATGGCTGAGAAATTGATAATCCTATGAACCTCTGAATTTGGCTGGGTTTTATTCAAAACATATAATTGGCTACTGGACCTGTCCCACAAGGTCTTTCCCATTATTGTGCCAAAGTTAAAAGTTCTAAATAGAGTTTTTGAATCCATGACAGATCAAAAGCAGGACCCGTGACCCTTACTTCCCCTTTTGTTTGCCTGAATTGTATCATTTTTCTTTCATAATTTGAAGTATTTCTTAAGGTCATTCAGGCAAGTTTTGAATCCCAGGCCAGCCTGATTCTAAATTCAGTGTTCTTATTCACTACCAACACTCCTTTCTTCTCTATGGCCCATCTTGACCACACTTTTTACAGTTTTTTTTCTATGGCACACATTTTACAGGTTCGGGAAAACTGTATCAGATTAGGTTTTCAAAACCTGTTATCTTTTTTTTTTTTTGGTCTGAGGCAATTGGGGTTAAGTGACTTGCCCAGGATCACACAACTAGGAAGTGTTAAGTGTCTGAGGCTGAATTTGAACTCAGGAATTCCTGACTTCAGGGCTGATGCTCTATCCACTATGCCATCTAACTGCCCCTAAACCTGTTATCTTAATGATAGAACAGTTCTACTATCCTCTATCATATGTATCCATCCACTACTTTTGACTACTTGGTTTTTATACTTTCAAATTCCTTTAATCTTGGATTATTTAATTCTAAGATGTGTGTAACCGAGTGATTGCCACCCAGACCTTCTGAAAGATGGCATCCCATTGTAAAAAATATTCAGTCACAGGTGTCTTTGTAAAATTCATTAATATGTATGTTGGCAGTATAGCTTGCACATTCCTAAATTGGGTGTTATCCATGCCTAGAATATCTTCAAGGTAAGTTTTTCTCATCATCATACTACCTTTGTTCATTTAAAATTTTTTTTCATACTCAGTCACTCACTAATACTGAACCTGATTCCTTATAATAAGAAGTATACAATAGACAGGAGGAAAGAGATTCCCTTTCTCTTCCCTCTCCTCCTGAATGAGGAAATGGAGGAGAAAGTGTAGTGGAGGAAAAATTGTGTTAGCTGCCTGAAATTTCACTTAGGATAATGTTGGTCCCTCCAATAGAGTTTTGAGAATGGTTCCATCCTAGTGCAGCTGTTGCTTCCTAGCAAACTAGTGTCTTTATATAGGGCATCCCAAAAGTCATAAAGCAACTTTAAGCTGTTAAAAACTGTCACCTAGCTAAAAGAGAGAAGAGTGGCTATTCTGATGGACATCACCCATTGATTAAATTTCTCAGAATTCCTGGGACTTCCTCTCTGAATAACCAAGAATCATCTAGTTAATAATTTGATTCTTTCCCTACACCCCTGAAAAATTAGTTATGTTGTCAAAGAATAGCAAATAAAATTTCAGGCATTTGGGACTAAATTTGTAGGTCAAGACTTTCTCGGAAATCAAAGAGCATATTGCTCATCCTCTCTGTAATTGTCAGTAGCTCCTTTTTGGTTCATCAGAAATTGTTAAGCTAGGCTTACTGGGAACTGCATAGTTTTTATATGAGAGAGAATATGGGAAAAGAATACTCACTTCTAATAGGCATGTCCCAGGAGAATGGTTCTATATTAGGGAAATGATCCACCCACGTCCTTCTTATAAGTAGTCAGAATGGAATGATGGATCACCAAAATACATTTCAACTTGAAAGGTGCCCCTTTTCTCTCAATCTCTCTCTATCTATAGATTTAGTTATATTAGTTTATGAGATCCAACACTTATTCTTTTAAAGATTCCCTATTTGCCTCGAGACATTGTGATATGGCTCCTCACAGAACCATCATGAAAAATAACAATGAGAAAATAATTGAGCAAAAATCCAATGTTCTAAAAGAATAGACCATCACTAATGAAATCCTGAACTGGGTCTTTAAACTATAACAGCACTTTTATATGTGTTGTCCAACATATAAATCAAACAGTTTACAAATCTAAAAATACAAATTAGTGCTTCCTTCTGCAGAGTATTTTATCTTTAATTGTTGAAGAAAAAAAGCTTCAAGTAAAGAAATCATATGTTTACCTCCTGTATCTATTGGGGGCTTCTCTGGTTTGTGATATTCACTCTGTAATCATGAGAAATTGTACACAGAGGAGAAAACTAGAGTCCAAGAGGTAGCAAAAATGTCCCTATAGCTTTGTTTATTGAAGGCCCTTAATGTACAGGGTAGGGATTTTCTTATTTGTGTTTGAGAGCATTCTTATGCTGTAGGCAGAGAACATCACCATTTTATAAGACTGGAAATTAAGACCTTTTAAAACACACTGATTTTCCCAAGATCACTTCTGGATTCTGTAATGCAGCTTGGAATAGAATTGCAAATCCTCCTTCTTCCTTCCTGTATCTCCATTCCTTGCTGAAGTAGCAGATCTCTCACAGGGCTTTTCTTTCTGAATGCCTGAGTTCTAGAAGAGATTTGTTTTCATTTGTACTTTCCCGTATTGCTATAGTTTAGAGTCACTGGTGGTGCTTTGCCAAATACATATATTTGTCGTTTCTTAACCTCCTCACACCCCCACCCCATTTCTTTCGATTACTCTGCATGGGTGATCATGTCTTTTAACAGATTTAACTTTTCCTTTATCAAGATAAGAAAAGAAAATATTTTGACATAAAATCAAACTGTTAGGATTCAAGTATCTGGAGGATAGAATTATGAGAGGCAATTTTATGGAAAGAGTACTGACTCTGGCATGAGCACATGGGTTCAAATCCCATCTCTGACATTTACTACCTGGGGAGAAAATCCTTTAATCTCTCTGGGTTTCAGTTTCTTCATTTGTAAAATGAAAGAATGAAGTTGTTGCTCTCTTAAATCCCATGGAGTCTGAAATCTTTGATTCTATTCTTTAAGAAGAGGGAGCAGTAGATGGAATGAACAGATTACTGTCTTCCCAGTCAGAGGACCTGGGTTCAAAGATCACCTCTGATCCTCAATAACTGTGAGATCATAAGCAAATCACTCAGCCTCTCTGAGCCTCATTTTCCTCATCTATTTGCTGAGTAACCATGTTGACCACCAGGTACCATTTTCTCATGATCTAGTTTGAGGAAGGATAACCATTGTAAAGTGTGGTTAAGAGTTCCTCATTCTTCCTTCTTTGGTTAAGTAATTAGGTGACCCCATTTAATTAGACACTCTTCAAGAAATTAGTTTGATTTATGCAATATATAAATGATTCATGGGAAGGAGCAACTCTAACATCTTGCCAGTATAGAGCATTCATTTTTTTTTTCCAGTTGAGCTCTGACAAATTGTTTTGCAATACTGAAATCTGCTCATTTTATTCTACAGCAAAGTGTCAGCAGCTCTCCTGGCCTTGGGCTGAGATGTAATTTAGTCAGTGCATTAAGGAAATGAAATGTAACTTCATGTAAAATAGGTAGTTTGTCAAATAAGCGAGAATGAAAATTAGTTTGAGGTCCAGCTTTCTCAATCCATCAAATGAAGCTGACTAAGTAGATTTCTGAATTAAAACTAGTTCTCCCTCTATATGAAGAAGTATTACAATGAAAGGAAAGCTTTGAGGGGTTTAGATTTAAGTGGATGTAGGGAGTGATTTTTATAAGATTATAGGTGAATGCAACTTTTCTCCCTAAGTGGAAAATCTTCCTTCTACTTTGACCTGGCTGTTTCAAGATATTTTACTAACTTTTAAACAAGACTTAGTTTTGAGAAGTTACAGTTTTTGCTTGACCACATTCTCTTTCTCCTATTCAGATTCCATGTTAATAATTTTAAAACACAATTTATGAGATATCTAGTCTTATCATTAGGACTAACTGAATGAAATAATAGAGCCCCTTCAATTTGGTTCCTTTATTTTCATAAGCATAGGTGATTTGGGGTAAAAACAGAATTCAGTAACTCTTATCTGGCCACTAAAGCATTTAGATGTGATTCCTGGTTATTATTGACTTTCTTCCTCAAGATAAGTTCTAGAGTTTTAGATAAAATTGGGAAGCAGATGTCATTTTTCTCCACTGCTCCCAACTTCCTTTTTATGATCACTTTTTCCCCCTTTATTGTGATCCTTTTCTCACCTAGACTTGTGGTCAGATCCTTTCTAGTCCCTAGAAAATATCTTATTTTAGGTATTTATATTTCAATTTTAATTTAAGGTGATACCCTACCTCTCTCAAGAGAATTATGAGCCTTACTAAATGTGAATTTGATTGATTTTGTTGTTATTGACACTTACAGAAGCCTTTAGGAAATAAAGTTAACAATAAAAAGAATTAATAATAATAATAATAGCTCATGTTTTTGCAAAGTGCCTTAAAATTTTTTGTTCTTATAATCCTTATAACAACCTTGGGAAATGGGTACTTTTATTATCCCCAATTCACAGATGACAAAAAACTAAGTCAAAGAGATTTTAAGTCACTTGCCTAGCTAGAGACACACTGCTAATAACTATCTGAGATAGAATTTTAATTCAGGTCTTCCATTAAATCCAACATGCTATCTACTGTGTCATCTAGCTTATCCTCATTGCTGGAGGAGAGGGAAACTCCTCAGATCTTCTAAAAATAGACTAAAGAAGGGCAGCCCTGTTTATCAGTTCAGCATCTGAAATTCTTCACTTAGTAAGTTAGCTAAACAAACAGAAAAATAAACAAACACATTGCCTAAGAGAGATGTTTATGATTGCATAAACATTTTTTTAAAAAATCATAACAAAAAGAAATTTTTTTATAAAAAGTAACACACAGGAAAGAGATTTATGAAAATGTCACAGATAAAAACTAGACATTTAAAATATATGAGGAACAGTTTAAAAGTCACAGTTGTAACTCTCAGTTCACAACCAATATATGGTCAAAGGCTATGAATGGGCAGTATTCAAATTAGGAAACACATGTTATTAATAATCACTTGAGAAAACTGTTTAACCTCGTTAAACATCAAAGCAATGCATCTGAAAACAACTCTGAGGCGTCTCAAACCAATAAAGCAAAAGCAAGGAAAGTTGGTGCTGGTGGAGTTGTCAAGAAACAGAAAAAATTCATTCCTTGCAGGCGAAATTACAAATAAAATCTTTTTGGAAAGTAACCTGGTATTGTGTAGTACAAGTTATTTTTTAACTATACCATTTGATTCACTCATTCCAGGTTTGAAGATATGTCATGAAAATATTATCAAAAGCAAGAACTATCCTTTCAAAAATTCTTACTTTAGGATTACATATAATTGTTTTTTTAAAAAAGGAAAAAACTTAATGTTCAAAAATAAATGAATGCACAAAAAGTTAATGGAATTAAATGCTGTAATGCAATTAAAACTAATATGAAGAATATGAAAAGAACAATGCAAAATAAAAAAAAAACTAAAAGGATGGAGTACCTATTGCGACCATTGAAGAAGAAAGTGCATGAAAATTAGCAGAGATATGGGCCTTGGATTTAGGAAAAGTTGGGTGCAAGGTGCATCTGTGACATGTGCCTGAAGTGTAACTCTGTCTAACTTGTCATGAGTGATTTATGTAACTCTTAGATTCAAGTGGTCAATTAGATACTGATATGTAATGGTAAATGGGATTTCCTTAGTAGGAATTCCCTACATCAATTGAATTATAGTCCTGGACTATCTCCTCCTCAACTAAAAAATGACCTAAAGGGGAAATAAGCAAGTGACTAAAAAATTATCATGATATATTATGCTTTGAATTGAATTAGTTTAAATATTATCAGTTACTTAACAACTATATTTATAAGGCTTGGAACAATGGTTTAATTAATATGAGGAACTCCTGAATCAAAAAAAAAAACAACTTTCATTTGAAATAGGTCAGCACCTTCTCTGCAACTTAACAGCCTTAGAGAGTTGACTAGAACATGTGTTAAGTACCTTGTCCAGAGTCATACAGAGCAGAGAATGTGTCAGAAACAGAATTTGAATCCAGGCTTTCTATCCACTAGGACACATTTTCTCTCTACATTTTAAGTAAATTATTTAATTAAAAATTTGTCCTGGACTTGGACTGAAAGGTTCCTTTGTCATTTTAGCATGATGAGTTGGTCCTAAGTCACACTGTACCTCAACTGTAACTGTTAACATTTCTTGGTCTACTTGATGCCAGTTGCTTGGGATATTCTATAATATGTAATGAATAAAAAACAACAATAATACACTTTATTCTTTTAGGCCCTGCCAGAAGGAAAGTGTATTCTGAAAAAAAGTTAGGTTATTTACTATTCAGAGCAGAGACCTACTTGAATGTACATTTATCTCATCTCCCAGGCATAAGTGAGGGAAGAGGTTCCTAAAGTTGTTTTTTTTTTTTTTTGACATTTTAGCTTTATTTAAGCCTTCTCAGATCCTTTATTCAATACAAAAGGAAACACACTTTAGAGTTTGCCATGCATATGCACATAAGAAAGAAAATAAAAAGAATTTCTTCTAAAGAAAACTTTATTTGCTACATAATATATTTTAGGATCATTAAGTTGTTCTTTTCTTTTTCTTTTTTCTTCTTCTTTTTTTTTTTTTTTTTGCTTTTTTGCTGAGGCAATTGGGGTTAAGTGACTTGCCCAGGATCACACAGCTAGGAAATGTTAAGTGTCTGAGATCAGATATGAACTCAGGTCCTCCTGACTTCAGGGCTGGTGCTCTATCCACTGCGCCACCTAGCTGCCCCTAAGTTGTTCTTTTCAATGCATATAATTTTTCACTAACTATGAGAAATGTTGGAAATAGTTGCTTATGAAATATTCTTTGCATTCCCTCATTTTGGAACCCTAAGTGTTTGGGTGGGTGGGTTGGGGGAGCTTTCTGAGACCACCTCTGCTTTTATAGCTAACCCCTAGAAACTAAACCTATGCTAGTTTACATATGGTTTTGAAATTGTGTGCCTAGGACAAGTGCTAAAATAAAAGAGACTTAGTCCTTTGCACTGGAGAGATATTAAAATAAAGCCAGCTTCTAGTGCTGTTAGATAGAATTTCCATTTATCTGCTAGGATAGCAGCACCATGTAGCTGAAGCTGAGCAAATTTGCACACAGCAGTCTAATTAATGTTTTTATTAATATGTATTAATAAGATTTTTCTCTAGGGTTCTAATAAGTGGTTCTTATGATATCCTGTGGAGTGTGACAGCTCCTTTCCCCCCTGCCTCCCCATGTCTCATATTCTAGTACATGCATGTACACAAGCACACAGAGGCATTTCTTTTGCTATGCACAGCCTAGCTGCTGTCAAATTATATAGACATCTATTGTCTAAGCCCTGAGAGCTGTCTTCCCCTGTACGGCTTACTTGCTGGGCTCTGCACTTCATTATATCAAAATGTTCATAGAAAAATGGGCTTAATCCCTGTAACTTTGCCAGCCCTATCCATCTTCCAATATTTGGAACATCAATAATGAAAAAAATGGCATTAGAATTAATATTTCACTTGAAAAAATTGCAGAGATTTATGTGTTGCTTAAATTTGTCAACAGAGACTTTCTGGCAAAGTGAAAAGGCCATTTGAAAAATTACCTTTGCTGCTTCATGTTGCTTCTGCATTGGGAGGGAAATACTTTTTTTTTCTAACAGTTCATTTCCCTTATGGACTGCCAAATCAAGGTCAAAGTTTTAATTATGGTTAGGATGGGGGAGATGAGATTTAGATGGGAGGAGAAAAACAAGCAAAAGGGATATTCTTAAAAGCTGAACTTTTAAGAATAAGGTTAAACTACACATCAAATGATTTAGCTGGAATTACTAGTGGGATCTTAAAGTTGTCCCCCTCATACAACTACTTCAGATAATAATTAGAGGTTATAGATTTAGAGCTGGGAGGGACCTTCCTTTTATTCTTGTAGCTATTTGTATTTATATACATTTATTTACAATTTCCTCCTTTGTTAATATGTTAGCTCTTTGAAGACATGGACTTGGTGTGTAATTTGGTCCTTCTTTGTGTTCCCATAACTCATCATAATGCTAGCACATAGTAAGAATTTAATAAATGCTTGTTGATCAACAAAGCCCAAAGTCTTATTTTACAGATGATAGAACTGAGGTCCAGAAAGGATAAATGACTTTATCAGAGTCATATAGGTACAAAGTGATAAAATGAGAATTTTTTATCTAGTGTTTTTTTTCCTTCTGTGTTAATCCCCTACCGTGTCCCCAATATAATATTGCTGTGTTTGATTTCCATTCAATTTAATAGTTATTGAACACCTTATTCTATTCAACATATTGCTCTGGGGGGAGGGGGTCCTAGGAGGCTGATTATGGTGATGATTTTACCAGGAGCTGGACTAGTAGAAGAGTGTTACACAAGAACAAATGGCATCTATGAAGTTCTAATAGCTCCAATAGCTCAGGTGGGAATTCTGGGAATTCTTTTCTTTCTAAAAGATGTGGATTTGGGGGATCTTTTTTGTGGAAAATCATAACATCTGTTTAAAGAGTTGAATTGATAATTAGTTTAAGAAATTATGAAAAGGGGGCAGATACACCCAATTCTTTGGGTGATTGTCAGGAAAGAGCATGATTTAGAAATGAGGCTGCCATCATATTTTAATAACCACAATAGATATGAGAAAAAAATAGCACAGAAAGTGTAGGGACAAGTGGTGAAAGGTAGGGATGTTTATATAGAGCTAGGCAGGGAATAGATAGCAGTGGAAGAGGAAGGGTAGAGGGAAAGGCAGAGAGTATCACTCATGTAGCATTGTGAATGATTCAGAATTGTGAGAATTGTGAGCATTCAGCTATCAGGGATCAGGACGGTGAGGTCTTTTACCTGTGCCGTCTTTGGGTTAGTTCATTAATATATCCAAGTCATCTCAAAGATATTGGTAAAACTTTAAAGCCATCTTTCCAAAGTTATCAGCGCTATTTTGATATTCTGCTGTCCTGGAACTGTGGAGTTATAGAATTTGTGTGAAATTTACATATCATAGGATCATAACTCTGACGCCAGTGACCAAATGGCTTCTGCTGATTCGGCATATATTACCATGAATTTCAGTTAACATATTGTGCAATTTGTAAATTATTCTCCTTTGATCTTAGGGATGTGACTTCCAGGTTTCCCTTTGCAATCGAATTTCCTGTTGTTGTCCCTTTATATTGACTACTTGTAGTAGTGGTCAGTATATTCAGAACAAATTCTAACTTTAACACCAGGTTAGAGCTTGGAAACTGTCTAGAAATATATAACTTAGATTCTATTTTTTTAAGGAACCTTAGTAGCATGGTTTAATAAGAAAAAAATGAAAGAAAATCTAAACTAGTAAATCAAACCACTAATTATAACAATTGATGGGAAGGTTTTAGCAGTAACATGTAGAATTCCCAGAGCAACTGATTTCCAGTTTTCATCTCTAGCTAGAATTCTGGACTCAAACCCTAGGGTGACCTCAGGCCTGCTCTGTCAGAAAGGAAATAATTTAACAGTAATGAAAAGGAATTTTTGAAAGAAGGCATTTTTCTATTTATCCTGGGTAGGAATCTAATTTCAACTCCCACATACAAGTGAGATGCCACCAAATGGTGAGCATGACTTGACTTTTGGTCCTCCTGTACTAGAGGCATGTTTTGGGAGGTCTAATGTGCAGGACCCACCTGAAATGTATTAGTAAAGTCAGCTCTAATTCATACTTTTGAGAATATATTCTCAAAATCAGCTAAAGTGCAGTTGGCAGCTTGTTGTATACTTTATTTAAGATACAAAGAGCCAAGAATAGTTCATTGTTATTGCTGAAAACTGAATGATAGTCCCCAAGTGGGAGGGGATGTGAAATCTTAGAAGGATTACTCATTGTTGTATCCATTAAAAAAGGATGAATAGATAATTCTTGTTGTTTTTACAATTATTCTTCCTTGTATATGCATAGGTGGGTTGATGATAGGCAGCAAATGGGAGGAGAAATTGGGATCTGCACCATTGTTGGGGAAAATTATCAAGATTCAGAGTAAGGAAAGCCATGCTCTAGGGTCCAGGAAATGAAAATTCCACTTTCCTCTCCGTAAAAGAAGCATTGGTGCAGACATATGCTTCCATCTATCCCATCCTTGCTTCCTTCCTTCCTTCTCCAACACCCAAACATCTCTCTCTCTCTCTCTCTCTCTCTCTCTCTCTCTCTCTCTCTCTCTTTCTGTCTTCTGCTTCTTTCTTACACACACACACACACACACATACACACACACACTCACATACCTGCTTCCTTTGCTTTAAAAGAACTCCATATCCTTTCAACATGTCTTGGAGACATTTATAATATCTTTCTAGGAAATTCTTGTCTCACTGCTCCATTATGGATTGCTTGAATTGGACCATTGAGGTCTTCATGATTTAGAAACTTCAAAGTGATCATTGGCACAGATCCCTTCCTTTCTGATGATCTATTATCAATCTGATCTTCCTTTAAAGTTTGAGGTTAGTGGTAAAAAGATGAACTTCATAGACAAGAACAAGTATAAGATAGATGTAGTATATATGTATATTCACAAACAACATACACATATATACAATCTCTTCTTATAATATTCACAAAAGGTAAAAATGTTTGTCTGTTTAGAAGGTATGTTTTTACCTCTATTATTTTAATAAACAAACAGCCAAGTAATGAATCCAAGCAACAGACCACACTTAAAGATGGGGATAGTCAACTCATTGGGTTGGTGTTTCACAACAATATTGCCATAAGAATGATTTACAAACAATTTCACACACAAAAAAATTTACCAACATTTTACACTGCTTATAAAAAATAAAGAGAAACATCATGACATTCTTTGGTGACTACATACAGTTTCCCTGCCACTATTTAAAAATATAGTTACACTAGTTTTCATGTCTGCTATCTATAGAATTCTTGATGCTCTGAGCAGTATTTTACATCACTTTTCTCATGGGATCCTTACTACAACACTGAAGTCAGTAGAGCAGTATTAATCTCATATTATATTCTTCAGATAAGGAAACTGACTCCCCCAAATAAGTGACTTGTCCAGGGTCACATAGCCAGTTGTTGAGTGAGAACTAGAACCTTGGTCTCTGGACTACTAGTACAGTGTTTTTTCAGTGGAAGAATTAAAGGAGAATATAAGACCATTACTGAGAGATTTGATTACGGGGATATTGTCAAAAAATCCTAGTTAAAGAATGGGGAGAGAACAACATGTGGAGTTACAGGGGAATCTTTGTTTCTAACTCTAGGTCCTTCTTCAGTTATCAGCAATGATGATGACTCCGCCAGTCCACTCCATCACATCTCCAATGGAAGTAACACTCCATCTTCTTCAGAAGGAGGCCCTGATGCTGTCATTATTGGAATGACCAAGATTCCTGTCATTGAAAATCCCCAGTACTTTGGAATCACAAACAGTCAACTCAAGCCAGACACATGTAAGTACAGATGTTTATTTTTCTTGGCTGTTTTGCTTCTTCTTTCTATAAACCAATGGGTTTATCAGACTCAGAAAGATGACTGGAATGGAATGAAATGTCTGAGTAGAGTTGGGGCAGCCAGTCCATGGAATGAATGTCTTCTTTGTTTTCTCATCTACATAACCCTTAGGATGTGGCACCTGCTGGCATGAGAGATATAGTCAGACAGACACTGATTTCTCCTGGAATGGGTTGTCCAAATCCATTAACGAAAAGAATTCAGAGTCAAAGTGGTATTTACCTTGAGAAAACTGAACAAGAAGTATAATCAGTTTGTGTTTGTACAGTTAGAAACAATTGGAAAGTATGTAATTTTAAATCGGTTTCACTTAGTTCTATTAAGACATATTTTTTGAAGTAGTAGAAGATGGTTATGTGTGGTATGGAATAAAATCACATAGCCTTAAATTCTAGCACTTGAGGTTTTTTTTTAATGGTACTAAGTGTGAATAAGATCTTCAATACTGAATGGAGATTATTATCTGGCTGACTCTTGTTTGTTCAGTATGAACTTATCCTATGTCACTAACTTGGTTTTATGCCAACAGTATAAAAAGCTTTGGATTATGCCCATAGTTCTCCATCATCATGTGATCAAAATAGCTACTTGGCCTCCAATTTCCATGTTCCTGTAATCCATAAAGCAGTGAGAAGAAACTAGAAACTGCTGTAATCTGGGACAGCCATTTGATTCCAAATTTGTCCAAATTTGTGCAAGCCAACCAAAAATAGTTCTCTTCTGCCTATTTTCATATCCTTATACAGCAGTAAAAATAGTGTCCCAGCCATATAAGTTTCTTGTAGTGCTTTTGGTGTAAGGTGAAAAATTTTATGTTGATAGTCTCATGGTTTTCTGCTATGAATGATGGAGTGTCCCAAAATTGGATCAGAAAAAATGGAGTTAAGTAATGAATAAAAGTACCCTTTAAATAAGTATCTTCTTTGATTTTGTACTTTTTCCTCATGTTCGTCACATGAATGTTTACAGGATGGATTAGAGTTTAATTGATTGGATGAAAAGCTTATCATTGTAGACTGGAGTAGTATAGACTGTCCAGTAGACTGGAGTCTACTTTTTTAGATGAATTTTTAAATGCCAGAATAAATAAGATGATATATGAAAAAGCTTTGAGTTCCTTGGAAAGAAGATGTTGTTTGAATGCAAGGTATTATTCTTATTCTCATTCTGATGGTGAAATGACATGGATATGTTGTTTTTCATTATTCATAAAGAGATCTCTCTCAGGACAGTATTTATTCATTGGTGGCATTCATATCATACCATAATACGATTGTGCATATGTTGGCTTACATTAAAATTATATTATTGTTGAAGTTGATCATGGCAGTACCCCCTTTGCCAAGCAAAATGTTCAGTTTTTATTTGATGATATTGGGGAGAGAAATATTATATTCAAGCATTTCATCTCTAGTTCACAAAACAAACCAACAAGTAACCCCCCCCCCAAGAACAAAGGAGATAGTATCAAAGGGATTCTTGTATTCTGAGTAGCTGGACTAGATGACATTTTCAATCCCTTCTAATGCCAAGATTCCCTGATTCTGTGAATGACTTCCTTAAAAAGTTCTACAAAGAATGTTTTCTTAATGGAGTTCTGTGGGGATTTTTGCTAGGGTTTCAAGTGAGGTATTTTTTTTTGTTGTTGTTTTTTGTGTATGTGCTGAAATATCAACATTTTAAAAAGATGTGGGGTATGATATGTTCCTTCTGCTTGGCAAAGAGTAGGAGAAAATTCGGAAACATTGTCTTCCCAAGGGTTTGCTTGAAATAAGATCTCTATCAGTATTACAAACTGGGGTAACAAAATGCCTATTAAGGAATATAATTATTAGCAGCTGACATGGAAAGTAAGGAAAAAATTCTTCAATTTAAATTCTAAAGGCAGAACTCTTCTGGAGGAAGCAGAGAAGCTTAATAAGCAGTGAATCGACTTCCATATTTTAGTTACTTTTCTCATGAATATAAATGATTTATTCTTATTAGAATAACTAACCAAAAGAAAATAAGAAACTTGGTGACAGTATGACTGAAAACCTATATTCCCCTATTCTTCAAAAAAAATTCAGAAGCTCTTCCTACAACTAATTGCTTTAAATTATTCACTTATAACTTCTTAATCCTTTACTATTTGATTTTTATGTCCTACCCCTCACCCCCAGTAAAAGAAATCATCTTTACTCAGGTCTCTGATGACTTTCATTGTCATAAAATAAAAACATTTTCCTGTATCCATTTTCTGTCTTTCTCTCCCGTATTTGGTGTACTTGATTGACTACCAATTATTACTCACTATTCCCTGATTTTGAGCTTTCAAAGTACTGGTTTGCCTCAGAAGTCATTAGTAATTCCTGATATGTGTCCTTTTGCTGGATATACTTTAGCTTCTTCCATCTGAGGAATTCCTAGAAACTCTGTATTCATTCATGGTTCTGCCCTCTTTGAGAATGAAGGATGAATAACAGTCCTTTCTGCTTCAAAAGTGGATTAGATCATTAGCTCCCATGAGTTTAATGAATAATTCTGTACATAGAAGACTTGATTTTGTCAGATCACCATAAATTCTTTTTACATTTTTGAACTTTCATATCTCCAAATGTATTTCAACCTACCAAGACATATAAAAATGGCAGTCAGTTTCTTCTTCTTCTTCTTCTTCTTCTTCTTCTTCTTCTTCTTCTTCTTCCTCCTCCTCCTCCTCCTCCTCCTCCTCCTCCTCCTCCTCCTCCTCCTCTTCTTTTTCTTTTCTTCTTTTTCTTTCTTTTTCTTCTTCCTCTCCTCCCTTCTTCTTTTTTCTTTTCTTCTTCCTCTGTTCATCTCTTCTCCTGCTGTTCCTCTTCCTCCTCCTTTTTTCTCCTTTTTCTCCTCTTCCTTCTCTTCCTTATCCTCTTCCTACTCCTCATCACCTTCCTCCTCTTCCTGCTTCTCTTTCTCCTCCTCTTCTTCTCCTTCTCTTCTTTCTTCTTTACCCTTCTAAGTCTTCACATCTTACTTTCTACGCTACAGTGATTAGCAGTACTTTTTTTCCCATTTTTTATTGTCATTTTTTATAAAGCTTTTTATTTACAAAACATATGAGTGATTTTTCTACATTGACCTTTGCAAAAACTTTTTTTTCCCAAGCTTTTCCCCTCCTTCCTCCCACTCCTCACCCCCAGATGACAGGTAATCTAATACATGCTAAATAGGATAAATTATATGACAAATACAATACATGTATACATATCTATACAGTTATCTTACTGCACAAGAAACATCAGATCTAGAAAGAGAAGAAGAAAAAACAACCTAAGAAGGAAAACAAAATGCATGGAAATATTCACAGAAAGTGTTAAAATGCAGTGTTGTGGTTCACATTCAGTTCCCACAGGCCTCTCTCTGGATGTATATGACTATCTTCATCGCAGCACGACTGGTTTGAATCACATCATTGTTGAGGAGAACCATGTCCATCAAAATTGATCATCGTATAGTCTTGTTGCTGTCTATAATGTTCTCCTGGTTCTGCTGATTTCACTCAGCATCAGTTCATGCAAGTCTCTCCAATCCTCTTTGAAATTCTCCTGTTGGTCGTTTCTCATAGAACAATAATATTCCATAACATTGATACACCATAACTTATTCAGACACTCTCCAATTGATGGGCATCCTTTCAATTTCCAGTTTCTTGCCACTACAAAAAGGGCTGCCACAAACATTTTTGCACATGTGGGTCCCTTTCCCTCCTTTAAAATCTCTTTGGGATATAGGCCCAGTAGAAACACTGCTGGGCCAAATGGCATGCACAGTTTGATAACTTTTTGAGCATAGTTCCAAATGTTTAGCAGTACTTCTTAAGCAAGTAATTTTCAACTCCTGCTTGTCTTTCTGAAAATCCAGGCTATTAACAACGCTTCATAATCTGTCCTATTTCACATAACTATCTACTATCTTTTTCAATGGCCAGACCTAAATCCTCATTATTTTTTCTGATATTGCTAACTGCCATTTTGCAGAACATTGTACTTACTGTCTATGTGATCTTGGGCAAATAAATCTTTTTTTTTTTTTACTTCTCTAGAGAGTTTCTTTATCTGTAGTCTAAGGGAGGTTGACTGTTGGCCTTTAGCCTTCAGCCATGACACTCTGTTCTCCTGACTGAGATTTTCTTAGGTATCATCATTCTCTTTCACTATCCTTAGAATTTCTGAAACTAAAAACATTTCATAGGTCTTCTGAATGGGCAACTGGGTAATGAAAAGAATGCCAGGGTCATGAAAACCAGAGTTCAAATTTAGCCTTAGATAGTTACTAGCTGTGTGACCCTGAGCAAATCATTTAGTCCTGTTTGTCTCAGTTTACTCATCAGTAAAAGGAGCTGGAGAAGGAAAAGGCAAACCATTCCAGTATCTCTGCCCAGAAAACCATGACTAAACAACAGCAAAAGGTTTCCTAAAATAAAGTAAAGATTTCCTTCTTTGTTTCCTTACACTCTTTCAGATTTGATTTCTCATGGCAGTAACACATATTTTTTCTATCTATATAATGTATCTGTTGATAGGTGTATCATATGCCTGTTATTGCTTTTTTCCCTTTGTGCATTGTGTAGTTTAGATTGTAAACTCCTAGAGGGCAGGCTGATGTATAAGTTTTTTGGTGATGTCATGTACACATGAGTGTTTAATAAATACTCATTTATGATTATGGCTATGAGGCCAGACCAATTTGCCTACCAATTATCAGTGTTTGTTAGCATCCTTGTAGCAAGTAAAGATGCTTCTTTCTGTCGTTCATTTTTTTCAATTTACCACAACTAAGGTACATAGGAGTTCATTAATTGGATAGATTTTCCTCCATGGGCCATGGAGAGCTAATGATCTTCATCATTGGCTGTGAAAAACTAATGATCTTCATTGTGGACATCTTAATTTTAAATATCTAGAAATGTAATCATTTTAGAAATGTTGAGGCCTAATATGAAGAAGGGTTCATTGTATCTTCCCACAGATTCTGTACCTTTTATGGGGGGAAGGGAGGGAAAGAAAGAGAGAGAATAAAAGAGGAGAAGGAGAGAGTCAGGGAGGTAGAGAAGAGGAGAGACAGAGAGAGAGAGAGAGAGAGAGAGAGAGAGAGAGAGAGAGAGAGAGAATATGTATATGGTTTGGAATTCTCTTATTGACTTTATATGGATTGCACATAAACTTTCTTATAGAATTTATTAAAAGATTATGTCAAGGTTATAATGTAAGGAAGTCTTTCTGGAATTAACACTGTAGACCAAGAAGTGAAGAATATAAGAAGTGGGGATAGTTAGAACTGGGAGAGGGTTACTTGACTCTGAGTTTTAGTTTAATGAATAACAGATAATACTAAGAAAATTCAGGCTAATCATGATGATTATATAGGATGTGAATATTTTTCCCAAATGCTAAAACCCAATTTTGTTTAGTAACGATCTAGGTGGAAAATGAAGGGAAAATTTTTTAAGCTTCTGGTGGTCAGTGCCCTAATAAAAAATCCCCAAATATGCTTGACTATTGTTAGGTTTTCTTAAGAGATTCAGATTCGTCACATTAAAAGAACTCTATTTTCCAGGGCTTTAGTGCAGTTTGCACAGACAGGACTTAATTGCTCCAGAGCATGTTTCAATAGAAAGTCTGTCTACTTTATTTCAGGGCCCAGAGGTTCCCCCAAGACCGCCTGATAATAATTTGGTATTTGGAAGCTCCTGTATCACTGCAGGAATTAAAGGAGCCTGAATCCAGGCCTGATGGAGGAGAAGAGTTCTATGGTTTATCTACAAATTCTGGCCAGACAACATCTTGACGTCACTCCTTAGCTTCTCTAACATAGCCAAGAAAAGAAGTTACCTTCCAAAGACAATACAATGTGCTCTATTGACCATCCCCAACCAAGTAGTGTGCCACTTTAACTGTAGACCAATCTCCTCGATCAATCAGGATTGCAAGATGGTGGTGATGATATTAGCAACATGAAGTCTGGAGTTTGTCTTCTGTAGTTAATCCAGCTAGTCTGTTTAGGCCTAGCAGCTTCATCTGACAGCATGAGGTGGTTTCCCAGTAGGATTTGACAAATTTGGGTCAGCAAGTGGCCCCATTGCCACTTTTTCCTTGACTGCTGAGAAGGTCTTTTGCACACAGGGCCCAATGGAAGCAGCCTTTCTAGGCTGAAAAGACTTAAGAATGGAGATTTGTCATACTTTTCCCTTTAGGGAAGGTGAATGTCTCAGACTCATTGTGCTCTCTCAAAAATTGTGTTGTTGTTTTTTACCCCCTCTCTTGTCAGTGGAAACTCTAGTGCAGTCATGCAAATTAGCCTGGATTATTTATCTTTGCTGTATATGAATCATCACTGCAATATATGAATCCATCCTCATAGAGTATGGTATACATACTACTAGGAGTCAGTAATGCATTATAGCAGATAAATACTCAAACATTTTGGATTTTGTTCATTTTCATTCTATTTTCAATTATGTGAATGTTATTAAACACCTTCATCCTGAGCTCACATTTCATCAGATTCTATATTTCGTATGTATATGTATATATATACCTGTTTCCATATAGGTAGCATTCTTATTCTTCATTCTGCAAAGCAATGCAGATGCATAAGACATGGTTCAAAGCATGTTATTCAAAGACTAAGAAAATAAAAAAGGTTGCTGGAAAGTAAGAATTGTAATAAGAATGGAATTCAACATATAGGAACTTAATCCACCCTCTTTAATTGCCACATTTAGTCATTGTGCCAGTGAAAGTGGAAGGAAAGGAGGCAAAATTTTGCTTAACATGTAGTTTTTTTTAAACTTATTTGTCAGGCAGTAAGAGATCAGGATATTTTTAAGCTTTTTGTGTGTCAAGGAGCCCTTTGGCATTCTGAAGAAGCCTTCGGATCCTTTCTTCAAATGATGTTTTTAAATACATAAAATAAAATCTATAGGATTACAAATGAAATGAATTATATTGAAATACAGTTATCAAAATATTTTTTTTAAAAAAGATCACAGACCCTAGGGTAAGCACCCCTGCTTTAGAGTCAACCTGAGGTTATATTTTTTAAAAGTATTAGAAGTATATGGAACTAAAATTTTCTTCCATGCTATAGAGGGAGGGCAGAAATCTCAAGGGTTGTTGAGTAGATAATATTAGAAGTGATTTTTCTCTCTATATACCACTGCTCCTTCTAGAGATAACAGAGAGACACTGAAACTTCTTGAATTGGGGAGTCATCGAGTCAAAAATCAAAGTCTCTCACAGTTGGAAGAGATCTCATAGGCCATGTAGGTTAATCCATACATTTCCTGTATTACATGATGTTTCTCTCGATGGCAAGGTTCTCTTGTTATGCTATTGTAGCATAAATTTCCAAGGACATTGTGGGAAATTATCAGAAAATATTCAAAATTCTTTGTGGGGGGAGAGGGGAGGAAAGCAGCTAAATTCATGCTGCCTGTTTATTTTTTCAATTTTTTTTATTTTAAAAAATTTGTTGAAATGGCTTGGAACCAAGCCAAATGTGAAGATATTTAGGTCAGCAAACATTTATTAGATTCTTATAGTGCCAAGTACATACTAAATGCTTAATAAATGCTTATTGGCTGAGTATGAGACTATACTGGTAGCTGAAGAGACAAAAATAATTTTTAAAAAGCAGTTTTTGTCTTCAACCTTCAAAAAAGATTATATTTTCATTGCAAAGTACAACATTTACATAGATAAGTACAAGATAATTCAATGAGCACTAATACCCAGAGGGATCAGGGATGTCTCTCTATTGGAGATATTCCCTAAGTTGAACTTTGAAGGAAACTAAGGATGTGAGAGGCAGAGGTGAGGAATGAGAGCACTTCAGGCAGTTCTGTGCAAAGTACAATGTTAGGAGATTGAATTCTGAGGTTAAAAAATAACAAGTGAGCCATTTTGACTGAAAAATAGAGTATATCAAGAGAAATGCCATGAAATAATTCTAGAAAGATAGACTGGCGCCAAATTGTGAAGGAATGAAAATGAAATGCCAAGTAAAAGAGGCTCAATGTTATATTATAAATAGTATAGCAAACCACTAAAGATTCACAGCAACTAATGTAAAGAAACATTTGTTTCTTATCATTTAGATACAATCATCTTATCCCTACCTTAATCAAAAAATTCATTCTTCCAGGGAATGTAGAATTAATGAAAACCCAAAATTGGATCCTGAATCTACTATCATGGGGACTCAGTTATGGACTGGTGCTAGAAAGACATTTATATTACAATCTAGAAATCACTGATGATTTGAGGTCATCTTTAACCACTATAAGAATTATCAAGTGAGCACACATCGGCATTTCAATTCAAATTCTCCAAACCATCAGAAGCATCCTGGAAGAATTTTAATGGGTTCAGTACCCTAATGCCTTTCTTCTGAATATTTCCCAGGATGCAGCTCCTTCTGAGAAAGAATTTGTCAAAAGAATTGATATAATTTAATGGGATTTTTTTTTTGGATTGGTAATTCTTGCATGTTCTGACAGATTGGAAAATAGGATAATCCCAGCAAACTCTGACACTGCAAAGTCACTTCAACTTGTTAAGAAGCTTCTTCCTCTCGGATGCTGGGAAATTTGAGTAGTTCCTTTGGTGGGTTGAAAAAGCAGTAGGAATAGAGATTGTGAAATCAACCTGAGTTTTTCTTGGATGCAATATACACTTTGAATTTCTTACAGTAAGACACAGCTTTTGCCCTTGTGAAAATCTTTCTCTACCTTTTGGAATTTTACTACACTCTAGCATTCTGCTATGATTTCTCTTTTTTCTTTTACACATCATAGCCTAATAGTGTTTAGAATTGAGGACCAGACAGTAGAGGCTATCTATCTAAGAACACACAGCAGAACCAGTTTTTGAATCCAGGTCTTCTGACTCCCCTTCAGAGTCTTGAAAATATGACATATGAAGTTGTATTGAAGGAACTAAGGATGTTTAGAGAAAAGAAGTTGCAGGGAAGTGGAGAGGAGCTTGTTGTTGTTCAGTTATTTTCAGTTGTGTCTGATTCTTAGCAATTCTCTTTCTGGTTTTCTTGGCAAAGATATTGGAGGAGTTTACCATTCCTTCTTAAGCTAATTTTACAGATAAGGGAACTGAGGCAAACAGGGTTACATGATTTTCCCACACAGCTAGTGAGTATCTGAGACCATATTTGAACTCAGGAAGAAGTCTTCTTGATATCAAGCCCACTGCTCCATCCACTGCACCACCTAGTGCCCTAGAAGGAAGATAGAAAATTTTAATTACTTAAAACATTATCTAAGAGGAAAAAGGGTTAGATCTGTCCTGTCTGATTACAAAAAGCAGACACAAGAGCAATGGATAGAATTTGCAAAAAAGATAGATTTAGGCCTGATAAAATCTCTATCTATCCATCCAATAGACTAATGAACTGCTTTGAGATGTAGCAGATTCTCTCACTGGTAGTCTTGAAAGAAAAGCTGATGATCACTTGTTAGGTGTCACGTCTAGGAGATTCTTCTGAGAGTATGGATTGGCCTAATTGGCTGCAGAAGTTTCTTCCCATTCTGAAATTCTGTGATTCTGATTCTGATAGCAAATCCAGTGGGCTTTCCATAATACCTTACAATTTCTTATGTTATTGTTGTTTATTGTTCTTTCCTCAGAAGTTATCTTGATGGACAAGTAAGCATATTTCTTTCTCTGTCAAAAACAGAAAAGCTCAAACTCGAAACATCTCAAGGTTTGATCTCTCACACATGGGAGATACAAGTCTACTTCCTGGTAGTAAAATTTTAAAGATCCTTAAGACATGTCCTTAGACCCAGAGATGAAAGTGGACAGTGGAAAGGAATCAGCCAGCTTAGTGAGCAATGCAATATAGCCTGTCCTTTTGGTTTAGACTTTCATGGTAAGATGCCTTAGTGGGAGAACTCTAATTTCTGGGGAAAGTAATTCTTGAATTTTCTCAGCCATTCAGCATAGAGGAGAACAGTAGGATAGACTGACAAGGGGACATGGATAATGTTGGTCAACATTGGCAGAGCCTAAGAAAATTTCACAGTACAAATAGAATTTAGGAAGATGATGATTTTGGAAATCTGTTCATAAAGTCAAAATGGGCCTTGCTCAATCACTTTGAATACTCTTTTAATAGCCTGTGACATGAAGTCTACTCCTTTGGTGCTTGTAGTGTTTTTATGTGTCAGGTGCTTTCACATATGTAAACTGTGCATGAGTTGATGTTGGCCATAACTAGATAGTTCTACTTCAGTTTGTTATAGCAGGAAAAAATCTCAAGAGATATAATTTACATGCTAATGAAAAATTCACATCTTTTGCTTTTATGTGGCGACATTGTATCAATGTTGGTATTTTGTTTGTTAATTTTCTCAAGATTGACAGATTAAAAAATGATTTCAAAATGAAAACATTCTTGGAATTTTTGATCAGTGGAGTGGATCACTGGAATGGAAAAATTCTAAAGAAAAACAATCTGTTAAACCACAAGGCTAGTTTCTAGATTGTTATCATTTACATTGAGAGTTACATTGCATTAAGACTCATTTAAAGGGAAAAAAAAATGCTGTATCATTACTTTCCTTACAGCTCTTACCGAACACAGTAATTTAACAATTATTGACATTCCGGGTTCTTTTTACAATAATTCATCTAATAGTCCAAATTTATTATAATAAGTCACATTTTTAGGCTATGGTTAAAAAAACCCTTTTCATCCAGTGAACCTCTGAGGCAGGTAGTGTATGTGTTAACATTCTCATTTTATTGATGAAAAAAAAGGTCCATAAGAAGGAAATGTCTTAGAATCATAGAATGTTAAAATTTAAAAGGACCTCAGAGATTATCTACTCCAAACTCTCATTTTACAAGTGAGAAAACTGAAGGTGATGTGATTTGTCCAAGGTCACACACCAAGTAAAAATGTTAGGACTTTTACACAAGTGTAGTGTTCTTTTTTACTATACTATGCTACCTGTCAGTTGGATGATCAGACATATCAGCCTACTAATGACCCAAGAAAGTTAATGGCATAGTGCAGGCTGCCTAAGGCCCTATAACATCAGATCTAATCAAAATATCTATATGTTTATTGAGGGAACCTGTTCATTAAAGGAAATTATGTGGCATATGTATATGAAAAGTAGCTCCTTTAAACCATGAGGTTTTTATACAAAGATGCTACTTATTATATTATGTTTCAGAAGTAACTGGAGGGAATATTAGAGATCATATAATGCAACCTCATCATTTTAAAACATAAAATTGAGATCTACAGGGATTTAAATGAAGATTTATCTAAGGAAATCAGTAGCAGGAATTTGATTCCAGGTTTTCTGATGCTAATCAAATATCTGTTATACCTGGGGTTCTCAGACATTTTTGTGTTGTTACACTTTTGGCAATGTGGTGAAGCTTATGGACTCATCTACAAATAATAGATTAAAAGAAATAAAATGTACAGGGTTATAAAGGAAACCAACTTTAATGGAATAAGGATGCATATTTTTTCTCAACGCAAATTCCATGTCCCCCTGAAATTTATCCATGAACTCATTATAGGGGCATGGACCCTAAGTTAAATTTTCTAGCACAATACCATCACACTCAGCTGAGTTTTTAGTATTGTACTCATGTATCCACTCTCTACTTTGTGACCAAAAGAACCTGCTAAAAGTAAGCAAATTACACATAGTGATAGGGCATACCAAGAATAACAGGCTGGACTCTCCCTGGCATTCAGTCCCTGACCTTATTCATAGTATTTTAACCAACTAAACTTTCCTTGAAACATTGAAGTAAAGTCAACAAGCATTTATTAAGTTATCTAGTATATTCCAGCCAATGTGCTAAGCAGTAGGGATTTAAAAAAAAAAAAAAAAAAAAAAAAAAAAAAAAAGGAAAGTAGTCTCTGCCCTTAGGGTACTTATGCTCTAATAAGAAAGACATTATATAACCAACCATGTACAAATAGTATACAGGGCAACTAGTTGGTACAGTGAATAGTGTTCCAGATATGGAACGTTTGCTGAGTTCAAATTTAGCCTCAAATTCTAATTGTGGGACCCTGGACAAGTAATTTACTCCTCTTTGCCTTAGTTTCCTAGGCAAACTGAGTTAGAGAAGGAGATGGCAAACTATTCCAGGATCTTTGCCTATGGTCACAAAGAGTCAAACACAACTGAAAAAAAAATTACAAAATGACAATTTACAGGATAAATTGGAATTAGTCTGAGAAAAAAGGCAGTAGAATAAAGGGGATCTGAGAACAGATTTTTGCAGAAGATAACATTCCAGTTAAACTTGAAGGAAGCCAAGGAATCTAGGAGGTAGAAATGAGAATGAAGAGAATGGGGCCCCATAAAAAATGGCATGGGTTTGGGATAAGGAAATGTCTTGCTTAAAAAAAAGATAGGAAGTCACTGTCACTGAATTTTAGAATAGGTAGAAAAGAATAAAGAGTAAAAATACTAGGACTAAGAGGGAGTCAGGTTAGGAATGGCTTTAAAAGCCAGAGGATTTTGTATTTGATTCTAGAGATAATATTAAACATGCTTGTTTATATTATTCAGTAATAGAAGAGCTTCTTACCCTCTTCTTTCAAACATCTTTTTTTTTGAGGAGATGTTGAGAAAAAGAAAGAGTTAAAAAGTTCCTCTAGTCTTATTTCATTTCTTAAAATTTCTGTGATTCCTTTTTAGATCTCTATCACTTCTGGTCTTGAAAACAGAAATTATTTTGGCTTCATCTGTTCCTTACTATCAATGATGGTTATCTATATTTGGATTACCCCTAAATTTACAGCTTAAGAGAGAAAGAACTCACAGGCAAAAATTTAAAAAAATTATCTTCCAATGTACTTATTCCTATATCCTGCTCCATTTATGGAGACTGGATAAATTCTGTATAATTTCAACAATATCGAGTTTTATGTCTGGCCTTGGCCAAATTGAGGTCAGATGCCTGATACTTTGGCACAGACCATAGATTTTGTAGACAGTGATCCAATATATTTATTGCTAGTACAAAAACTCTATATTTAATCTCCCAAAAAGATCTGTGGAAACTAGCATTCCTCACTCCTCTTTGTTTATGTTCTGTCACTCCCTAAATTGAAAAAGCTGACAGGATTTCCCAAAAGGGAAACTATTTGGAAGAAAGGGGAGAGCAAGATGTCCTTAAACCTAATCTAAGAAACAATCTTTTGACATCAATTAAGACTTAAATTCAATATAAAGGTTTTTTTAAGTGAACATTTATTTTTTTCTTTTTTTAAAAATATTTTTTCTTACAATTGGTATAGCTTCATACCCTTCTTGTTATTTTCAATTGAAGGAAGATCTGTAAAATAAAGATGAACCAAAGGACTCATGGAATCACAAATCTAGAAGTGATTAGAGAGATCATATAGTCCAATACTTTATTTTTAAATATGAAGAAACTGGAGCCCAGAAATACAGATATGATGGAAGGCTTTTGAATCATGAAATGGCATGTGTCTGATAAACTTTTATTTTCTTCCCTGGTATGTAAATGTCCTTTTCAATTCTTGCCACTTTTCCTCCAAAATGTTCCCCCTTCAATTACTTTCTTTTACAAAAGGAATTGTTATGGCCATCCATATCAGGCTGAAATTTTGTGCTTTATACTTCTCTTTTGGGCAGATTGATCTGGGTTGGAGTGTTCCAACTAATTTACATTTCAACCTAGATCACAATGAAGGTCAGAATGTCCCCACACAGTAACAAATGGTCTTAATATTTGCAGATGGAAAAATAAGTTTTATCAAATCCATTCAACTAAACTGACAGTGAATGGAGATAGTCTTGGCATATGATTGTGCTATCCTAGCAATCCAGTTATCCATGAAGCCATTAACAGGAACAAAATGTCTATGTAGGGCAGTGGTTAGCTTGGTTTAGAATCAGAAAGACTAGGATTCAGATCCTAATTACTAGGTGACCTCAGCTACCTCATTAAAGTCTCAGTTCTCTTGTAGCCCTCCAAGAGTCTAAGTTCCAGAATAGTTGCATCTATACATTTGTAGAGGGAATTTCTGAACCCACACCTTCCTATTCCAGTGAAATGATATTTCCTTGCCCACTCCCACCCTGACCTTCATCCCTGCAAACAACAAAGCATATAAACCTTTATTTTTTTTATCTCATTATTAAATGGGAAGCCTTCATTACTTATCATAGTGAAATTTAACAACAAAATTCCAGCAACTTTTTCTTATCCTTGTACCATATATCTTTATCTCTCAAACTATTTGACTTCAGAATTATAGGACTTTAAAAGTGGTAAGAATTTTAGAGTTTATCTAATCCAAATTCACTCCTTCTCTCTTAACCACCTACCACGCCCCATGTTACAGAAACAGAAATTCAAGGAGGAAATTATTTGTATTTATGCCTCTATCCCTATTAGTTCCAAAATTCCATGAGAACAGGGGTTGTTTTAATCTTGGTATCTTTTCCCCACTTTCTAACATAAGACTTGCATATAATGGGTAATTAATAAATATTTTTAATTAAACAGAAGTGATTAACCAAGAATTCCACAATGACAAAATAGCAAAACTTATGCTAGAACTTGGTTTACTGCCTCTACCCATGTTTCTTTCATTATTTGAAGTTTTTTGATTATATCTTTAAATATTTATATAACATTAATAAAATTACTAGGGGAGGGATAAATTAGCAGACTACCTGTTCAAAAGGGCTTATCAATGATTTTTTTTTTTAAATGAAAGATTGAATACCAAGTCTACTCACTTGTCAACTGGGGTTGTTCAAACTAGTGAGATTGCTAAATTTTGGTATAATTGGTGATTGCAATTCAAGGTTAGAACTATATAACAGTTGTGATTATATATGGTAATTGATGTAATTAATATGAATTTCTGATTGATGATCATATAGAAAATAAGAATTCACAATTGGAGATATGTGAAGCAAAACAAAGAAAGCATAAATTCCAATTCTGATCAATTTTTCACAACCTTGTTATTTTGTTTTAAATACAAAGGCCTATGTTTCCAAATTGGCAGAAACAAAAAGAGGTGGCTTTCTGATAGGTCTTTTTCTTTTCCTTCCTTCCTTCCTTCCTTCCTTCCTTCCTTCCTTCCTTCCTTC
>JAJPUD010000002.1:1772959-1792430 GCA_023553655.1 Myrmecobius fasciatus
CTCCTACTGGGATAATAAAAGCATGGTTTAGAAGAAATATCATCCAAATCTGGGGGCCAAATCTTTGATTTTACAAGCTACTACTACAGTTTGTTGATTGAATTGGATGAAAGACAAAGCCAAGAAAAAGAAAGGAAAGCTCACAAACAAAAGCAAAACAAAACTAGTTTTATGAAGGTTAAGGACCATTGTTACAGACCTGCTCAAAGTTCTTTAGTAGTATCTTAGATCTAGAGCAGCAGAGGACCCTGTAGTTCCTGTAGTCTAACCTCTTCCAGCGCCATATTTCCCATCCCATTTGATAAAGGAAACCGAAGCTCTTGCAGGTTAATAGACTTGCCCAAAGTCATACGTAAGGTAAATATCAGAAGCAAAATCTGAATTCAGGTCTTTCAACTCTAGAATCAATGTGCTTTCCACTGTTCTCTGTGAACCTATTCCAAGCCCCAGATCCATTTGCTTTCCTATCATGCAACTTTGGTCAACTTCTTTTCCATTGAAGAAATTACAAGGTTCAGAAATATGCCAATCAAACATAAAATATCTGATCACACTCTCTCTTCATTGCTCCCTGAGCTCCAGTATTGCTGTTTGAGGAGGGCATCCCAACCCAGGCAGAGTAGAGCAACTTCTGCCTTGCCTCAGCAGTCACTTTTTTCCAATGTTTTTGCCCCCTAATAAATGTTCTAGCCCCTTACTCTAGAAGCGGGCACAACGCTCAGGTCTCCCTAATTCTGGGACTCATACTCACTTAGACTGTTGGGGATCCAGCCAAGAACACCTCTTACTCAGATGTGCTGATCCCCCTCAGCTTGCTGACTTTCCCTGTTTTCAGCACCTCTCAAAACTAGCTAAGTCCTTTCCTCTTATACACTGAGAAACAGGGACAAGCCTCCTCAAAACTTCTTTGTCAGCATCAAAGGTAATGTTAGAACACTTGAAATAAACCCAGTACATTCCAAAATGTTCAGCTGTAAGCTCCATGTGACACCCTCCTCACTTTCTTATATGGTTTGTATCCAAACTTGGGCACTCCCAGTAAGATGATGGGTGCAACTTTTGGGAGAAATTTAGCAGTAATTCTGGTCCTAGTAGAAGAATGTAATTATTAGAAAACTCAGGGAGAAGTAATAATACCTTCTTTGGTAATTCAGGTTGCATCCTCCCACTTGATGAATACAGAGAAAAAGAGTTTTTCACCCTCTCTAAATTCAGCCCCTAAATTCCAAAAACAATTCAAATCCCAACACTATAGGAGTTCTTAACCTTTTTATTGTCATGGATAGTTACAGATCATGGAGGTCTGGTGAAGTTTATGGACCCCTCAAAACAGTGTCTAAATATATAAAATAAAACACACAGGATTACAAAACTAATTATATTTTAAATTAATATATATACATATTGTGTATATAATATGTGTATAAATTAAAATATAAATTAAATTTTATAGTCCCCCCCAGGTTAAGAATCCCTACATTACTGGTAACTCCTCAAGTGTTCTAGGTCAACCATCCTTGCTCCCACTCTCTCCTCTTTCCCAGGCAATATCTATTGCAATAGAAATCTGGAGAAGCCCCAATACTCATGCTTCACATACATTGGACTGGACAGAATATGATTTTACAGTCCTTCATCAAATCTGGCCTCAGACACATACTAACTGAGTGAGTCTGGGCAGGTCACTTAATCCTGTTTGCCTCAGTTCCTCATCTGTAAAAGGAGCTGTCAAAAGAAATGGCAAACCACTGCAGTGTTTTTGCCAAAAAAACAATAAAAAAAAAAAAAAACAAAAAAAACAAAACCCAAAAACCTAAAATAGGTCACAAAGAGTCAGACATGGCTAAAATGGTTTAAGAACAACAAAACCTTTTGTATTGACACACATCAACTCATAGACTACTGTGAAGGTAGGTTTACTACAACCACCATTATGATAATTACCTCTTCTTCTCATTCCCTAATATCACATAAATGCACAGCCGGTGTACTCTCATTCTAACCATTGCCTCTCCTTGCTTCACTGCACCCAGGTCAATTTTCACACTACCAATTAACATACATACAAGCATGGGAGCTGCTTCCCCACCTGATGCACCAAAACTTCCCATCCTCCTTCACCTCCAGCTCTTACAACTGTAAATATTATGTTTCCCCTTCCCACTACTCCAATGGCCAGAGGTGAAAAAGAAATCTCCCTTGCCCAGACATGCTTGTTTCTTTTCTCTCTCCCACCCCCAAGTTCCTAAAAACTCCAGCAAATTCTATTTTAATGAAAATCTTCATATAATAACAGTGTCTAACCCTTACTTACTTTTTTACCCATACAAGCATCCAAAGAATTCAGAGAGTTCCTAGGAGTATGTTCTAATGGGCTTTGACTTCTATACGTCAGAGAATTAATTAGAATAAGAATATTTTGAATGATGGGTGAAATATTCATCGTACAAAGAGAATTTGATTAGTTTTATTTTCTTCTTTCTCCATTTTAAATATCTTATTAAATTCATTTTCGTAACTACTAGTATCCTATGAAATGAAAGATCATCTTTAAAAAAAAAACAAAAAGCTAACAAATAAAGCATTGTGGCATTATGGGAAGGGGACTAGCCCAAACAAAAGAATACTGGTAAATGTTTAACAACTGGCTTTTGGAAAAAAAAAATTCCTGTTTTAGACTTTCAAGTTCAGTTTGCGTCATCAGCATTTTCTCCACCACTTTCTTAAATACAAACAACCATCAAAACAAAAATTCAGGCCCTAATTTGTAGCATTTGTTGATTCTTCAATATAATACTGAAAATTTAACAGTTGTTCCTGGGTTCGAGCTAGCTCCCAGCAACCTTGCCTCTAAATCAGGAAGCTTTGAAGCCAAACCTCACCTCTGACACATCCTGACTATGTGGCCCTGGGTATAATCATTTAATCTCTCAGTGTCTGGGTCACTTTTCTAAGACTATGAATTGTACATAGATGAATGAAATCACAGCCCTAGACTATAAAGAAACTAACAAAACCAACCAAAAATCCATGTAGCCGAAAGAAAACTGACCAGGGAATCATAACTCTGTATTCTTGGACTTAATGTGTGAGTGCCCCAATTTTGCCTCAGTTTCCTGATTTTTAAAATGAGGGAGGTAGACAAAAAGATGTATAAGACCACTTTTAGCTCTCAATTTCAAAAGATCATAGTCAAGCTCATAGAGATCTTTGAGGTTACTGAATGGAAGCCTGTTCATTTTACTAAAAAGAAAACTGAAGTCCAGAGTATTTGTCTACTTACTTGCCCAAGGTCACACTGGGATAAATCAGTGGTGGAATGGAATTTTAACCTAGATCCCCTTTTTTGAAAGTCAGCACCCTTTGTGTCCTCCAACAGTGAAATTTCATTTGGGGAATGAGGGAAGAGGCAGAGGGAGATGAGGACATGATTTAGCTTAGGATTTGTCCTAGATTCAAATGTCTTGCAGAATGATGGATGTATAATCAACAACTCATGTCATTCTAAGAAGTCAAATTACAGTCATTACAAAATGTTAAAAAGCTATTGTCATTTGTAGACGTTATTAAATGTTTACTGGCAATTTTGTAGACACCTAATGCGTCTTTCATTACAAGTTCAATTAAAAGAAATAATCCTAGTGATTTGACTGCCTGGTCTTCTTTAATTTTATTTCCACTGTAGATTTGGAGGTGGAACTGGGGTGGAAAACAGAAAACACCTTTTGCTGCATTAAGTTGCAGGCACAGTCTATAAGAACTTCCAGTGACACAGCAATATTTTTTCTTTTCTTTTTTTTATGTGTGCCTTTTGTTTTCACATTTTTATTTCTGAATATGTGCTCTTGCCTCCAATGAACCTTTCTTTCAAGACAAAATATAAAACAAAAAAACAACACACAAAAATGGTTCAGCAAAATCAACTAATGCTTCAAGTAATTGTGTCAATAATACTTTATTATGATTCAAGATTTGGAAGCTTAAATTCCTTGCCATTCATTTCTCATAATATCCACACTATAATCATATCTCTGTAAACCTGTGATGTTAAAACTTTACCATGTCCTGTATTCAGTCTTCTAAAAGTTCACCAGTTAAGGTTTATACAGATTAAAATTTAGATATGATGATACTTTGTATTGAGCGAGTCTGGAAGAAGAAAGCTAAGAGAGTAGAAATAGGTAAAATAAATGAGAGAGAAGTTTTGGAAGAACTTAGAACACTGAATGAGCTAATTTAGATTACAAGGAAAAGACAATGAAAGACCAGGAGTGGAAAGGCGAGCAGGAGAGATATTAGGATGAGGACATTGTGATGAGGACTGATGCATCGTAAACTAAGGAACTAGTGGAGGGAAGTTTCTGGTCAAGGGACTGTGGAGGGAGAAAAGTCTGACCTGGATGTCAGGTGGTATTGAAATGGAGTTTCTGCTTGTAATTTAGGGCTGGACCAGTAAGGAAAAATTAATCAAGGATTGAACTCATAGGTCCAAGCTGACCAATCAGGATGAAATGAAACTCAATGAAATGGAATGGGAAAGAATGGTTTGGGGATACAAATTCTAGCAAACAAGAGAGTTTCTGGATTCAAAGAGTTTATATTCTAATATGGTAAGGCATTACATAAAGAGGCATGAGGTCTTAGAGGAAAGGTTTTGGTAGAGCTGACTTGATTGTTGTGCTTAAGACTACAGTAGAAAAAGGGTTGAGGTATTTCACATGAAGATGGCAGAGATGGGACTAGGCTACTTTGATCAATACTCATCAATCAAAAGCCATGGATTCCAGCTTTGGAGCTTGAAGGTAGAGACAAACATAAAATGCATGGCAGCATTGGAGATGGCTTCCAGAGCCCAAGGAATGATGTTCCATCATTCTAGACAGCTAGATAGGAAGACCACAAATTGAATTTGGAATCAGAAAGGCTTGGATTCAAATCCCATGTCAGCAAATTCACTAGCTTTGTGATTCCAAGTAAATCACTTAACGTCTCTCAGCCCTTAATTTCCTAACCTATAAATTAGAGGTGAAAATGGCTATAGTACTTGTATTACAGAATCATTGTAAGGATCAAATAAGATAATGAACACAAAATTTTTAGAAAACTCCAAAGTACAGTATAAGTATTAGTTATTATTGTTGAATAATGAGTTCAAATAATGGCTCAGCCTACCTGTTCTGTACGTAGTTTTTATTCTTAAGATTACTTTGCACTTGGGGGTTTATATCCAGACAATTAATTGAGCATGGATGTGCCAAAGGAGACATTGAAAAAGAGAAGTTCTGAAAAAAGAAATTAAAAAGAAAGGGCTTATTATTTTGAAGAACTCTCCTCATTCTGAATTGCTTGGCTGCATAGAACTTTTGTCGAGTAAGGGATCTTAAGAACAATTTAGAAGTTTGGCAAAGCCTATGGACCCTTCTCAGAATAAATTTTTAACACATAAAATGCCAAATGAAATCCATAGGATTACAAGGGAAACCAAGTATATTGAAATTTTGCAATCAAAATATACTTTTTAAAAGTTCCTAGGCTTTAGGCAAATAGCTCTTATTCTAGAAAAATGCTTCCACTAGACAATTGTCTTTTTCTTCCACATCTGTGTTTCCTTGTTAGCCAGACCACAATTAGTAGTTATTATCACTAGTTAATTTCATTTAGAACTAATACTTACTCACCTGACTTTTTTTCTTCAACTCCTACAGAGATTCTGCTAATTTACTGGCTATTTCCACTATCTTTGGATACCCTATATTGCTTGGCCCTTAGACATTAATATAATTTTATTTTCTGTGGGTTGTTTGCCAAATCTCAAATCTCATGTCTCCTATTTTCCAATCCTAATCTACCACTCTTTACGCCATTAGAGTCCTGCTTTGTGTGACCTGGAATGTGACAAATTGGCTCTCTTCTTTGATTTTACCTCTCAGATCCAGTTTAATTTAATGGAGGTATTTCCTCCTCCCCACCATTAAGAAGGATTGTTGAGATGATCACGTCATTTTGATCCATTTCATTCTTAATTTTTGCCTGGGTTGAGTAAATTTGTTTGTGTAAACCAATCTATTTGTTCTTCTAAATGTAGACAACTCAAAAAGAACCAATGAGGCCTGTAAAATCACAGGATGAGGGAAATAGAGTAAACACAATCTTCCTGTCAGTTTTCTTTCTCTCCAAACTCAGTAGACTTAAAAAAAATTAATTTTCATTCTCTATTGACTGGTTGGGACAAGTGCATTTTTCTGGTATATTCTAATGTAAATATGTTAATTCTACAAGGACCAGTTTTGTCATACATCTACCATTGAAGATCATCCCTCTGCTTACATAAATTGGTTTCTTTTCCCTTTGTACAGTTTAGTAGCTTGTCTTCAATTGCTGTTGTGGCCAACCAATTCATCATCAGAAGGTCAACCTGGGGATAAATCTCTTTGAACTTGGCAGGGTTGTTCCTTATGAAAGCCCAGATCAGTCTGTCACCAGACTGATCCTTGATGCCTTTCCAGCTTGGTAGACCTGCCAGAGCTTGAACTTCACTGGCAGAGCCTTCAAGAGCCCAATGTCACCTTCATGTAATGAGAAAATAAATAATAAGACTATAATAATATATGAATGAAGGAATATGTGCTGAAAAAAAATTTCCCTACTCTTTTCTTCTACATGGCAAAATCACATAATAATATAATAATTAGAGAAAGAGGTAGTACTTGGATCTTCTTATGGGTGAGATACACAGGGATAAGTTTTGTTTTGAGCATGTCCACTGTTAATATTGAAACTTTCCATATTTAGACAATGATATTAATTCTGTGTGTTTTCATGTTGAAGAGATTGTCTCTAACTTATTTAGCATATAATTTGTCAAATCTTAAGGCCAAACAATCAGTGAGCATTCATTAAGTGCCTTCTAGTTGCTAGGCACTGAGGATAGAAATCCAAAAGTGAGATAGTCAGATCCCTCAAAAAGTTTATGTTTTAGTGGGGGAAGATTATGCATAAGATTATGTTTAGAGCTGAAAGGGATTATAAGGCATTGAATCCAACCCTCTTCATTTGATTGATGAGGAAACTGTTGTTGAGAAAGGTTAAACCTTCTGCCCTGGATAATATACCTTGTAAGTATCTGAAGCAGAATTTAAATTCAGGTTCTTCTGACTCTATCCTCAGCACCCAGCTTCTCGGTTCAAAAAATGTTTGAAGAATTTCCAAGACTGTGAGAGGAGTTTTAGGGCAGAAAAAATGTTTTCAGACCTTTTGGTCTCAGGACCCCTTTACATTTAAAAATTATGAGGATCCTGGAGAGCTGTTGTTTATCTGGATTATATCTATCAACATTTGCCAAATTAGAAATTAAAACTTATGATGATGAAAATAGTTTTGACCTTGTAAGAGTCTTGGGGACTCCCAGAGGCTCCTGAATCATACTTTGAGAACTGCTGGAGCAGTAGTCAAACCCTTCCAATGCAATTATGATATGAATTTGATTCATGTTCTCAGTGTAAGAGTAAAAGATGGAAGAGAGGAACACCTGTGAAGTAGCAGGACAGATGGTAAGATATCCATGCCAAGTAGGCCCTGGTTTCTTAGGATAGTTGGATGGGATTTGAAACATGGTATAGAACAGGTTAAAATAATGGGTTGAGTTTTCTCTCACCCATCTTTGAGGACAGCCTAGTATCAGGATAGTGTTATAGCTGAGGGACCCAACTATTCCTGGCTGGTCAGTGGCTCAAGGACAAATAAACAATCTTCATTTATTCACACAGAATCTTTTATTTAAAATATTTTTTATTGTTTATCTTCCATTGAAAATAACAGGATGCTGAGAAGGATAAATGAAACATTGGTATCTCTCTCCTCTTAATTACCCTGGGGAGAGAATTTGCAAAAACTATTTTAATAAAATGATTGGGGTGTTACATAATTTTCAGATCATAACACACAAGTACCCCTTTCCCCCAAATTTTATGCCATAACCACAATATTTAAAGAAGAAACTCAAAATTTCATAAAAAAATATATACATCAAGATGAAATTTTGTGCTAGGCAAAATGCTAGGGCAATCTTATTTCTGAAATTCTATGCAAACTTGCTTCCAGCTTTTATAACTTAAAGAGGGTTGTTCCAGTAGGAAACCAGGTAATTCAGTTATAGGAGAACTTAGCCAGCAACATAGGGCTCACAGCAGGCTAAATTAGGCACAATGCTCTTGATAGCTCCATGCTGCCAGGGTCAGACTGTGTATAGCTCTACAAAGAATTTAACTCAAAAAATCATCTTGGCTAAATCAGTAAAATAGATTTGTTTTTTTTTTCTCAGAAGAAACAAGCTTTGCCAGTGCAAAATAATTGCTGCAGTAACCTTTTGTGTATTGGTGCTCATGGTTTGAAGAATCCTAGAGTTTCTTTTAATAATATTTGCTCTTTTCCTATCCCCCAATACATCAAAAAATCAATAACTAAAAAAAATCTTCATGTGATACAGACAAATCATAACTCATAAGATCATAGATTGTAGAGCTGAGTTCCAACCTCCTCATTTGCATTCAAGAAAACTGAGATCCAGATTAATAAGTGTCTGAGGTGGGATCCAAACCTGTATTTTCTTATTTTACCTAGCATTTATATAGTTAAGGTTTATGAAGTGCTTTATATATGCTATCTCATTTGATCCTCACAACAACCCTGGGAGGGATATTATTTTGCTCATTTTACATATGGGGTAACAGGTAGAGAGAAGTTAGATGACTTTTTACCTGACACAAAGGTAGGATTTGAACTCCATTCTCCCTGATCCATTCCTGGCACTATTTCAGTTGTGCCACATGACTTCCAGACTCCAAGACCAGTGGTCTACTCACTGTGGAACATGAAAAGAGCTCCAGGGGCTTAGGGAAAAAAATGATTAAATCACTGTGTTCTGATAAAAATTGTTCAAATTGCATTTCAGCTCCTAATGAATTCTATTGCAACTTACTTTGACATAAATAAGACTGGGCAAGAGAAACCAGAAGTAAATCAAGCAGACCCTATCCAACATAGCTTATAAATGAATACAAATATCAGAGCTGCCTCAATTTATGGCCTACCAATGGCTTCATTCAGACAGTGTTGTCTTATTTGGGTAATGAAAGTTGCTTTTATAAATGAGGACCCTGACAAACCACTTGGTTAAAAACGAAAACTGGAGGTATATTAAGTAAATGCTAGACAGTGATTAGGGAGCCTGGTTATAACAAATATTTATAGTCCTTGTGAAAAATGGAGCCTCTCAAACCTGCAGTCTCCAGGCTCAACTTTTTCTGTCACTATTTCTTCCTAAGATTAGAGGTGTACAAGAATGCCTGTCACGCTGATGATCAGCAGTTATAATTCACATGTTCCTAATTAGGCACACTGACTGATCAACATGAGGAAAATTTAGCATTTTGTCTAGACTGCAGTCTTGTCTGTCCTGGTGCAATATGCCACAACCATTATGAATCTTGCATAAGACATCAATAGCATCTGCAAGGCTACTTGTACATAGATTGTTTTTCATTTTGCAATGGGACTCCCACCCAAATTTGCAAAAAAAAAATTCAGATGGTTCTAGGAGCTCCATGGAACTGTGTTCCTGTTATAATGTGAGTAGTTTTTTCAATATTGTATGTTTATTCAGCCTAACAGACATTCATTAAGTGTCTACTATATGCATGAGGGCTCAGCTAAGTAGCACAGTGAATAGAGCTCAGGGCTTGGAGTCAGCAAGGCCTGAGTTCAAACCTAGCCTCAAACATCACTTACTAGCTCTGTGACCCTGGACAAGTCACTTAACCCTATTTGCCTCAGTTTCCTCATCTGTAAAATGAGCCAGATAAGGAAGTGGAAGACCACTCCAGTGTCTTTGTTAAGAAAGCCCCAAATGGGGTCATGAAGAGGAGACAGACATGACTGAAAGCAACTAAACATCTATCCATGAGAGGCAAGGTGATGTGGATAGAAAGGGGACCTGGAAGCCAGATCCTGCCTCAGAGGCTTCCTGTCTGTCTGTCTTGGTTCCTGAGCGGCATCAGACACTTCCCTCTCAGGAACACTCCTGATTGGGGCCCAAATCAGATTAAAATGCAACTGGAAATATTTTAAAATATTTTTTAAAAATATGTAGAAATGCAATAAGTGGGATCCTATTTTTATGGAGTTTACATTCTGCTGGTGGAACAGGTCATATAGTCAGTAATTCCATTGGAAGAGATGAGGAAAGGCCATATAAAACAAATGAGTTTTGCTTTGAAGGAAGCAAAACTTGCAAGAGAAAGCATTCCAGACTTGGGGACCACTTGAGCAAAAGTATTGAAGTCATGGATGTATGTGCATGTGTATATACATGTCAATATATACATATATATCTATGTATTTACACATGGTACACATATATACATGTGGGTATACATGTGTACTATTTACATGTCTATAAATGTGTGTATAGATGTCAGATTGACTGCAACAGGAAATGTAGTGAAGAGGAGCAGGATTAGGATACCATACATAAGCCGTTACTTGCAAAGTCTTTCTTTAAAGAATATAGAAAACAACTCTGGCATTCTGTGGAACTCTTATCATTAATAGTTCACAAGTTATGGATTCAGTGTAACATCATTAAGAAGAATGTTTTTAGTGCATGACTTGGATTTGTTACTTTAAAGTCACAACTCTCACAACCTTCTGTCAGTTATCCAGTTTAAGACATAACTGTGTATCACTATATTAACAGCCATTAAAACTCCCTAAGTCTCCTGAAACATAACATGATGGTAAACTGGAATCTAAAGCTGGTTATAGTGGGAAAATATTGATTTTGCAGGCAGAAGTCCTGGGTTTATTTCCACTTCTGGCATCCACTACTTGTGTGACCTTAGGAAAATTATATAACATTCAGTTTTCTCATTTCTTTTTTTAAAAAGAGGCTACAGTAGATGACTTCCAACTCTAAATATGTAATCCCTGCATTAATTTGGATGTCACTTAATTTCTCTAGGTCTCTGGGCTTGGTCTCTGAAATGAAGGGGATAGGACTAGACAGGCTGCAAAGTCTCAAAATCTATGATCATCTAAGATGCTCTGGATTGTTTTCTGGTGATTCTGATTCTGATAATTCTGATGATGACTTTCTAAATCAATAGCTGAAGAATCAGGCCAGCAGAGGAGAATGGAGAGTTAAGATTGGAAGCCTGGACCTCACATCTTTCAGTTGTAATATAGGATTTAAATGTAAGCCCCATTTAGTGGTCTTAGCAATTCCAAAGAAGTGAAATATTAAATATCATAGCTCAAGGTAGAATTTTTTAAAAGAAAATTAATATTTAATTTTGAATGTATCTTGATTTGAAACAATCCATACCTTTAGCCTGATCCATTATGGAGAATAAAGCATCTGCAGATGTGATTTTACATAAAAGTAGTATATGATATATGTGGGTATTAAATTTATATATATTCTGAATATAAATATGTACATGCATATATATATTTATATATCCTCCATTAGAAGGTCAGTTCATTAATAATTAACATTTATATAGGCCTTTCAGATTGTAACTGCAGCATCTAAAACAGTACTTGGCATGTAGTTGGCGCTATATAAATACTTGTTGACTAACTGATTGTTTGAGTACTTAACAGTAGTCATATAACTCAGTGAAAATATACAACCTAAAATGAGATGTGCAAGAACCCAGTTCCATGAGCACACTGACTAAAATAACCTAAAAGGGACCTCTTTTTCTTTTCTTTATTATTGGTAATACATATTACATTTTTGATGACATTACATGGAGATGACTAAATTAATCCCATTTAGTGAAAAATCATATTATGGGAGATTGGAGGCATGGAAATATGGAAAGAATATTGGCCTTCAAGTTGAAAGAAGTGGGTTTGAATTTGGCTCCACCATTAAAGCAAATTATGATTATTTACAGCAGGATTATTTGACTCCAGTTTTTTAGCTGGCTGTGAGATGTGTTGTTAAGTTTGCTTTCAACCTTTCCTGTACTTAAACTCATTAACAGCTTGTATGTGGAGGATTTGATTTATGTGGTTAGTAGCTGGACTCAGCTATTGCTATTACATTTAAGTCTAGGCTTATATTTTTATAGCAAGTTGTGTTGTCCCAAGGTCACCTTGGGCATTTCTGTGCTCATTGTATGGAGCATCCAACGGAGTCAAATGAAGGTTTATCTGATTATTAACTTTGTTTCTTAGGGGTACTTGATAATGGCAAATAATAGGGAATGTTTGTGTGAAAATACTATTAGATTTCTATAGGTCAAGAGTTTTTATCACTATGCAGTAGAAGTTAAAAATTGTTTTCTGATTTTCATTACCATCTTCTCCCATTATCTGTATTCTCATAGTATTGTGCAACCTATACTGCCCAAACCCACTACAACTATATCTGATTTCCCATCACTCCCAAGCCAGCCCACCCCCTAGTCTCATAATTTGCTTAGTTTGTGTTTTCTGGCCCACGAGTAATTTTCACTGGGTAACATTTTTTTTTAAAGGAGACAAGATTACATCAGAAAGCAGATGTCTCTTGGGTGGTGTGTGTTGCTGAGAGACAGAATTCGAAATCTCTTTTTGTATGAAAGGAACAGTGAATGGGTATAATTAGTAAGGCTGTTGAAGGAGTAAAACCTGGTAAGCAATTTTGCTTGACTGGCTTAATGAAAAGCATCAGCTATCAGTTTCTGTCGCAACTATTTGAGGGTGAAATAAGTGCGGGGTTATTCGTTACAGAATCTGAACAAAAGCTGAAGATGGAGCGTGGGCTTCTGACTCGATTCCTAAGAGGAAGATTTTCTTCAGTGGAATATATATGTGGCTTCCCCAAACTTGGTGGCTTGTGGCCCAGACTCATACCTCATTTAGAAAGAGTTTAAAGTGTAAAGATTTCTGGAAAAGTAGGGCAATGGCTGGAAGGAATGGGAGGAAGATCAGAAAGAGAAAAGTAAGGGGGTGGGGAGCATCTGAGAGATCCAGTCAGTTTTTTCCAGAGTCTCAAAGAAGTAAAGATGCCTCTAAGAGGTCTTTTAAGTACTGAACCTCAGTGTATCCTGAAATCCTCAGAGTTGTTTCTGAGTTTGAAATTTGGACTGAAGGATCTTTTATATTCTAGGCAAATGGTCCTAGATATCAAGCTTACATGAGCTTTAAGCATTTGAATTCAGTGCCCTTTAGAGAACTCTTTCCATCCTTTTTCCTCTTTTCCCTCTCTTCTTTCTTCTCTTTTTTTCCTTCCCTTCCTCTCTTCCTCACCTTTTCCCTTCTTCCCCTCCATTCCCCCCTTATTTCTTCCTTTCTTCCTTCTTTCCTTCCCTCTCTCCTTTCCTTCCTTCCCTCTCTCCCTTCCTCCCTTCCTCCCTTCCTTACTTCCTTCCCTCCCTCCCTCCCTTCCTTCCTTTCTTCCCTCCTTCCCTCTCATAATCATGCAACTAATCAGTATCTGAGGCAGAATTAAAAACTAGATTTTCTAACTCTTAAGTCCAGAGCTCTTTCTCCTACACTAAACTGTCTTTATAAGCCAAACCATGTTAAGGCATTGTTCCTGACAGCCAGTAAAGGCCAGAGAGTAGGTGTTCCCCAGATATACATGTGCAGTTCAAGGAGGAAAAAAAGCAAACAAGAAAAAAGCACCAATTTGAAATCATTCCTATTGCCCTACTTCCCACCTCTCAAAGAGCAACATTTGTTTGTGGGTGTGCATGGGTGTGTGTATGTATTTGACCAGAGACTGTTCTAAGTATTCTTTACACAGCAAGCATATCCATATTAGGTTATTGCCAAGACAATGAGCCAAAAGCCTCATTTTCATCCTTGATGAGGGCCAAACAGGCAGGGAATTTTTAGGTCATTTAAGTAGAAATCTCAGCAGGGAAACTGCATCAATCCTCCTTTTCATTTGGTCTGTGTAGACTTAAACTTTCTGGCTCAGAATCCAATGGGGTAAACAAAGCAAATCTCTCAATTTTAGGCCTAAGAGAACTCCACCTACTTTTAATGGAAAATGTTATGTATTTAGGTTATTATTGTTGTTTATATTACAGGGGATATGGAAATAATCTTTCCGTATTCGGCATAAATCCAAGTAAATGACAGTACAGCATTTAATTCCTTATGTGACCACTGCCCCACTATATCATTACCTTTGCAGTAGGAAAATATATATATTTTTAATAGGGTACTACAAAAAAACAAAGGGTACTCCATTTCTTAAAAAGCCAGAGAATCAAACAGAAAAAGTCCAGCCTCATTAAATTACATGAAATAGATTGTGTAAACATAATTCTTTCTGGATTGAAAAAATGGAAGAGTTTAGGTTCATCTTGGCTGATGATGTAGGTGATGATCTTTTCCCAATGACTGGCTGGGCAGATTTTCTTTTTGGGAACTAACTCCTGAAGGAGGGGCTCTTTGGATAATTCCAAGTTAATGACCAAAGGATTGAAAGTTAAGAGTTATATATTTAATTGCTTCCACAAGTGATTGTAACTAGTATTTCTGAGTTATATCTTCCTACTCCTTTTGTTGTTTTTGCCAGAATATGATGAAATTTCCCTAACGTATGAATCTTGAGAGCCCTGAATCTTTTCCTTGGCTTCACTGAGCCACGTTGCTTTTCTCGTCAACTCAAATCCATATTTCTACTTATTCAAGAATATTGTGACAATAAATGCTAGTTAAGACAAGTGTGGAAGCTTTGGTTGAAGACAAGCATATGTTCTAGAGGGGGATGAACTGCTGATTTTGAATCAGTAAGATCTGAGTTCAAAAGCTATATGACCTTGGGGATGTGACTTAACTCTCTTACTCTCACTTTTTTTCTTTTATAAAATGGAGTAATAATAATAGTGCCTATTTTATAAAGTTATTCTAAGGATCAGTGAGATGATGCATTAAAAGTGCTGTGCAAATCCTTAATAAAAACAACAATTTAGTACTTTAAGGTTTGTAAAGCATTTTATAAATATTATCTCATTTGAAATTTACAACAATCCTGGGAGAAGAGTACTATTATTATCCTTATTTTATAGGTGAGAGAATGGAGATAAAGTTTAAGCAATTTTAGATGGGCAGCAAACTAAAGAATTAAGAAACCCTAGGTGAATTGTACAAACAGAAATGACCTCCTTACTTTCCAAATGCATTTCTTAAAAAATACGTGAGTTTCTGATGACTTAAGGAAATTTTAGAAGTAGTTGCACCTCCTTTAGGCCTAATGAAAAGAGGGGAAATATTGTCAGTTTTGGGTCCTTCACAGCTGGAGTCTTCTCCAACAATAATATGGCATCATTTTTCCTTAACTGCACAGCTGGGTCTCAGGCTATCACTTGTGGGTAGAGCTGTGAGGAGGTTGAGACCCAAAGGATTAGATGTGTGAATACACCTTGTGTGTGTATTCATTATATGTAGGTCTGACCATATTTCTTCCTAAATTCAGGTACAAGATGAAAGGAGTTGGAGAATTATCTGTACTTCTTCCCTTCACTAGATTAGATAGTTGATAAATATCTGTGAAAAGTTTTTAAAACCTAGTAATGATTCGTTAATTAAGTAGTTTTTCTTTCTTTGGCTTTCTCAGTGTTTTCTGTGAGAAAATGTTCTTCTATCCAGCTGGGTCTTGTTGAAAGCTTTCTTTAAAAAAGGTGAAGCCTGATCCCATAACCAGGACTATAGGAAAGTAGATATTGAGCTGTAGGCCATGGTTTTAGTAACAATAATAACAGTGATCAGTTTACAATTTTTTTCAATGGGTGCTATGTGTTAGATGCTATAAAAGGTTCTGAAGATGCAAGGACAAATACAATAATAGCTAGCATTTATATATTATAAGGTGCTGCATGTCTATTATCTCATTTAATCATGACTGTAAACCTGGGAGATAGTTTCTATATAATCTTCACTTTACAGATGAAGAAACTTGGGCAAACAAGAGGGAAATTAATTACCTAGAGTCATACAGCTAGTAAGTGTCTCCAAGCCATATTGGATTTCCAAATGTTCTTCCAGACTCCAGGCAGAGAGCTCTAGCCATGATTCCACCTAACTACCTCTAGTGTGGAGGGAGCTAATATGCACACATTTAAGTACTTTCTACAAAATAAGAATAAAAATCTATAATACTAATAGCACTTATATAATGCTTTAATGTTTGCTGACTTTTATAAGTTATCTCATTTGATCCCATTAAAATGGTACTGTGGGAATTATTATCCACATTCTTCAGTGGAAGAAACTGAGGCTCAAAGAGTTTTGAGTGTTTTGCCCAGGGTCACATAGCTTCTAAGGGTTGAAGGCAAAAGCTGGACCCAGATTTCTCCTGACTTCAAGTCCTGCACCTTTTTCCATCACCTTAAGAAGAATTCAATTTATTTCCCTTTTGATAAAAGGAGTTTCTTCTGAGCATTAATGAGATCACTTTGAAAAAAAATCACTGCAGCAGCCTGAAAACAAATCAAATCTCTAAGCTGTAGGGCACATTTTTCTTTTTGGACTTCACTTTTCCAGCTGCTCTCCTTCAGATATCAAAGCAAGTTGGAGCCATAGCCCATAGTTGTTTTGGCCCCTTTATTCTCTCACACTAGGAACATTCTATGGGGGAATATACACTGGACACATTGGACTTTCAAAAGCAGGGAAGAATATTTCTTTCTGTAATAGATAAAACCTTTTCTTACCAAATCTTGGAAGTCTCTGTGGTGCTCCAGATTGATTTCCAGCCTTATATGTTAGCACTTAAGGAAGGAGGCTATTCTATAACATTTTTTTGGAGACAAGAACTGTATTATCAGCCTTGGTTTCTTGCTTGAGCTTCCCCATAAGCTTGGAACATCCTCATTTATTTAATCCTAGATGTGTATATGTGTGTGTGTGGTGGACGTGAGCCTTAGCTCGTGGGCGAGGGTGGGAGATGGCACACCCATGCCTATGCCCACAAATTCCAGACATAGCTTTGTTTATTACTTGATCTGCCTTTGTGTTTCTTGATCAGAGTCTTTATTCTTGAAATTCAGCCCGATTGTTCCATGAGACAAGGGAGGAAATGGTATGCGTGGAAGCATGTAGAGTAACCGAGGGAAAAGTGGCATCTGTCCCAGGCAGGATGAGAAATCCTTGGCAGCCTGAAAGCAAAAACTGGGTGCCTCTCCTTTCATTTTCAGGAGTGGTATAAATGGTAACAACATATACTTTCAATGGGATCTTTTAAAATTCTCTTTAAGAAAAAGCATTTAAAAGAGACACCCATTTTCATATATACATTTTGGAAAAGAAAATTAGAAACATGGCAGAGTAGAATGAACATTGGGTTTGAATTGGAGGGTCTAAGTTCAAATATTCATTCTTGACTAGCTGGGTCCTTAGCCATGTCCTTAATTTCCCTGTTTCCTCATCATCCCCTGTATAATGTGGAGATTGGACCAGATGACCCCTAACATCTCCTCTAGCTCTAACTCTAGATTCATTTTAAGACTATTGTGACAAGGTCTGTTTTACAATGGCCAAATGCTAGGAAGCTAGAATAGGTGAGATTAACTCCCCAGGACTTAGAGCATCCCTAGGCCTGCCTCTCATTTGTAAACAACAGAAAAATCTAGCAGGTGGCCCACAATCCCTTGCATGAGTTAAACGCCCTATATGTTTTACTAGACTCCTTACACACTAATATTAATCTAAGAAAGCTGTTGAACAAAGCTTGCTTGAAGCCACTCCATCTGAGAACTGATTCTGTTTGCTTTGAATCACAAGCTTAATTGAATGGGACACAGTTTGTGTAACCAAACCAGCAGCCAATCCTGCTTATCTCTCCCGACACTTTATTTTATTTAGTTTGGTGAATTAATAGGCCATTGGCCATGGAGCTAAGACAAAGTCCAGCAACCTTTTGGCTTACTTTAATTAAATTCAGTCCAGCAAACGTTTGTTGAGCTTCTAATATGTGCAAGGCCATTTAACCCTCAAAACTTTTTTTTACTATCTGTCCCTTAGATGAGATTGAGTTTAATGTACAAAATGAGGGGTGCTGCCCTGCCCTACTCCCATCTGTGGCAAGATGAAGTTCTAACTTAGATTGGCCAAGAATTTTTTGAGTTATATGGGCTTTGAAATCCTTAAAGTAAGATGGCCTTGTATCCCAAATATCATCTAGCCAGTTTTGTCTAAGACAAATATTACAAAAATACTTAAAAAGAATTGTCCATTAACAACTAATCAATAGCATCACAACAGCAACTGTAATCTTTTATCCCTCTTCACCTCAAGGATGATCTCACAAAAGATACAAGCCAGAGTGAGCTATTCATAAACCTCTTCCTCTAATTAGCTTCAGACAAAACTTAGTTGATTAGACAGACGTCAGAAAAGATAAGATATATGCAACTTGGCAGGGCAGTTGCAAAATTGCAGTAAAGTATATGGAATCTTAATTCAACCTTAGCCGAGCAACAGCAAAAAATAAAAAAAAATAAAAAATAAAAATTAGCCCTCTCGGATAGGTGGCAACCTGAGAGACAGTCTGTGCAATTTGCCATTGTGGGGACAAAAAGAAGGAAGTAGAGGGTGGGGAGACAGCAGGATATTGACAATAAGAAAGACAAAAGGGCCGGCCCAGTGGTCTTTGTATTTTTTTTTAATGTCTTTTTAAAGACATATTCAACAGCCTACAGCCCTATATTTTAATCTACTACACTAAATAAAGAGATTTCTCCTTTTTTTCCCCCCTGAATTGGGGTTTTATAAGTGAGGAGATTTGGAACCCTTTACCCTTACTTTTGATCCATTCATTACCTGTCTTGTTAACAGCAGCAGGCCTTGATTAAAGGCCTTTTTAATTGCTTCTCCCAGGGATGATTCACTATGTAAGCTTTCCTTCTCTTCATGTCATCCTGACAACCAGATAATTGAATGTGCTCCTCGAGGTATGAGGAGAATTCTCTCTACAGCTTTGCTGTGTCAGGACCCCATGGTCACAATTAAGAAACGGGAGGTCAGGGTGGCAGAGACCTCCATCTATGTGGGGCTTATACCGGCTAGAATATAAGGTCTTCATAGCTTTTAAACTGATGTCTGTTGTCTCCTTAAATGTCAAAGAAGGAAGTCCCCTTGAGCCCCTGATGGCGTTCAATTATGGTCATGATTATAAAATGTCTCAGATCTTTGGGGAGTGTGAGGGAATCAATAGGGTGACGCAGAGGAGAGGAGCAAAAAGACCTTAAGTGTGGATGTTGCCTTTTTTTTTTTTAAGTTCACTTTCCTAATCACTGGATAGCAAGTGGGAGACTCCTGTGGGAAAAGGGATTTTGATTACCTGGTAGATTGGGTGTTGGCCATCATTGCCTAACAAGAGAGAAAAAATGGATTTTACCAAGATCTTCAACCCTTCTGGGGTGTGTGTGTGTGTGTGTGTGTGTGTGTGTGTGTGTGTGTGTGTGTG
>JAJPUD010000002.1:1792440-1816651 GCA_023553655.1 Myrmecobius fasciatus
TGTGTGTGTGTGTGTGTGTGTGTGTGTGTGTGTGTGTGTGTGTGTGTACTTTGCTTTTGTGGCATGAGCTCTTGGGTGCTTTACCTACGCAACCCCACATAAATTTTCATTTATTGCAATTGTGTAGGATTGGCCACATCTGTTTGGCTAAATCTCTCCAATTTCATTGTTCTTAGTAAAATGGGCTTTCTAGGGAATAATAAGACATACTTGGCAAGTGATAGCCAGTTTTAGTTTATGCAAATAGGTATCATTTTAAAAAATAATTAAATCACTCCATTTTTTTTTGGTTTGTTTTTATCCTGTAGGGGACTTTTTAAAAAAAAAAAATCCTTATTGCAGGAATGGAGAAACTAAGGCACAGAGAAACTGCTTACCCAGAGTCATTCCTCAGCATGTCTAAGACCAGATCTCAGAGTTAGAACTTTGCCAAATTTCCAAGTTGGAAGAATGGGAGCATTTTTTCAGCCTTTCTTCTCTTTGAAGAGAGGCTAACACAGTACAAATATATTTGAAAAGCATCTTTGTATTTGTAGTCATTTCATATAAATATGAGTTATGTTTTGATTCTTACAAGATTTTTTTCTTCTATGATTTGGGGGACTTATTTTATATATGCCTCTTTTTTTACCATATACTGAAAAAATTTCAACAGTTTCTCCTTTAAAGAAAAAAAAAAACTACTCCATTTTAAATTCAAGAATTAGAAAATCCTAATTTTGAAGCTTTGTAGTCTTGCACTACTATGGAGTCACTTTGGCAGCCATATTGTGTGATTTCTGCCATTCCATCTTTAATCCTATGAACTTCTAGCTGCTCACATATGGCAAATTAAAGTCAAGGCCCATGCTATTAGAGTATAAATGTGTGGGGGTGGGCAGAGGGGGGTGGTAAGAAGGGACTGAGCAAGAACCTATAGGGAATAACATAAAGCCAGTTGATCTCCATCTGTTGTTAGATTTTGGAAACAGGTTAAATATTAGAAACTTCAGAGCCAGCCCTGAAGCAAATGACATGGAGATAGAGCAGGAAGGGCAAGGAGGCTTTCTTTTCCTAAAACTACTTGGGTGCCATTTCCTCTAGAACCTACTAATGTTTTGTGGATAGGATATCAGTATATTAATTCCATTTTATAAAACTCACTTCTTGAAATAGAGTATCTAGGGCATTGGTATCAAAATCAAATAGAAATGCAGGACCACTAAACTATAGATCCCGGTAGGTTCCATATTGTCTTAGAAAATCACATGTTAACATTATCTATGTTTGACTGTATTTTTATTTATTTTATTAAATATTTCCCAATAATACTTTAATCTCATTCCTTCATATTATAGAATATTGTCAGCTGATGTTTAACATTTCTCCTTAAGACCTGTAATACAGGTTTGGGGAGTTTACTGATATTGTCTCTCCCATTCTTGCCCTAAACCCTTCCCTTTCCCAGTACTGTGACCTTGTGATTGATTTATTATTTGGCCCTTTATGTTTATACCTTTGCCAAACGATGTTGAGAAAAAGAAATATTTTCAAGGCATTCAAGAGTAGCTTGAAGAAAGAGTAGTTTGAAGAAAGCATAGCTTGAAAGAAAGGCATTCAAAAGTAGCTATTATATGTCTGTTGCCATGTTCTAAGGTCTCAACTAAAATATAAAACTGGGAGCTGAAATTCAGTGCTCCTTTTCCTTTCAGTGACAAACTAGATTCTTTAGGGAAGTGGTTTTTATTCTAGAGTTTTCACTCTCTCTGCCTACATCAAGAGATGAAAATATATCCCTTTTCTTCCACTATGGAATCTGAAAATCTGAAAACAGAACTGAGCTCTGTGACTAAAGGGTTACAATAATAAAAATATTATTATCCTGGTCACCAGGGCAACTGAAACTTTGCCTTATCTACAAGTATAAAGACAGATTCACAGTGCATGTTTCATGCAATGAATGGCCTCTTACAAAATTAGCTCTTTGGTACTTCAAATGGAACTATTTATGCAGAGAATAACTTTTGAGGTGAAGGGGAGACTATTGACCCATTTACTGTATTTAATCTTTCTGTATATGCCTTTAAGTAGAAAATTAATGAGACACACCTTGCTCTAATAAAGTTACTATAACCTCCTTTTTACTTCCATCAGAAGTAAAAAGCATTCAACAGGGTTAGAAGAATCTCAATTATTTTTCTGTAGTTTGTTTCAATTCTTAACCCTGATTTGTTTTTTTACCAAAATGATTGGCACCATAACATTCTCCAACCTAGAAACATTAATAACATATCCTTTGATAGAGAAATAATCTCAGTTTTGTCTCACCATCATAGACGAGACTAAATATGTTCCTTTTGACAGTGAAATAAGAGGAATGCATAACTTCAGTTATTCCTAATGAACTAATACAATGCAGATTTTTGATTCATTATCTCTCTCTCTCTTTCTCTCTCTTTCTGTATGTGTGTGTCTCTCTCCCTTTCTTCCTCTCCCTATGTCTGTCTCCTTTTCTCTCCCTTTCCTTCATCCTTTCTTTCCCACTCTCCCTTTCCCTTTACCTCTTCCCTCCCTGTTCCTCTCTATCCCTCCTCCATTTTCCTCACTCTCCTCTCCTTTCCTCTCTCTTCTCTTTTATTCTTTGTCTTTTTCTCTCTGTCTCTGTCTGTCACTGTCTCTTCTGTATCTTGCTCATCTATAATAATTTCAGTTAAATGGTTGAACAGGTAGTATAATAAATAGAATATGGGATCAGGATCCGAAATCCAAAATCCAAAATCATATACTTATTAGATTTATGATCCTAGGCAAGTAACTTAACTTCTCTGTAACTCAGTTTCCTCATTTGTAAAATAGCACCAAAATAATAATTACCAACCTCCCAAAGCTGTTATGAAGATCAAATGAAAAAATATTTGTAAAGTGCTTTGAAAACTTTAGAGTATATATAAATGCTAGCTGCTGTGGCCACTTCTTCTCCGCCTCCTTCTCATATTACTACACACATCCAGGCAGAGTTTGGATACTCATTAGTATCACATTACTCAGACTGCAACAGTTATTGTCAGAGTCAATAACCTAGAAGCTCCTCTCTCACTGTCTGACTGAATTGAGTTAGAAACAGGGATTGTGGACAAGGGGAACAGCATGTCAGTCCAGGGAAGGCAAGAATGATTTCCAGGATGGAGTGTGGGAGGTTTGGCTTCTTAAAGCTGCCTAAATGCAGCTTTCTGCAGGAGTTGGGAGGATGTAAGTTCAGATCCTGCTTCTTGTACTTACTAGCTCACTGACAAGTCACCTAACCAACTTCCTGTGGCTCAGGCAATTTTCCCAGGAACCATGTACTGTACAGTGATGTAATCAGACTAGATCACCTCCACATTTCCCTTCCCGATCTAAATTTGTAATCCTCAAGATACAGACAGCTTTGTTCTTCTATTCACATTGGTAGAGTAAGCTCCCAAACAGGATACTCCTTACACTAAGGAAATCAGAGTTTCTGTAAAGATGACTATATTCATTATCTTCTTGTGACATAGTGAGAGAGGAGTTTCTAGGGTTATTGACTCCGACAATGTTTCTTCCCATCACAGTGAAGTAAGCACAGTTGGACGTCAGAAGGGTCTAGTCAGTGGTCTTGGGTCCCAGACTTACTAGCTATGACTTAGAAAGCTAACTAATCTCTCTGAGCCTCATTTTCTTAAAATAAATGTAATGCATGCAAGCCCTGCCCTATCTATTACACAGAATTGTTAAAAGGATCACAGGACACAGATTTGGAGATAGGAAGGATCTTAAGGGTCAAATAACTCAACCCACTCATTTATAGATGAGGAAACAGGTCTAGAGAAATGGACTTAAGTCACAAAGATTGTACAATTAAGTAGCCAAATTGGAATTTCAACCCATTTTCTCTGACTCCCAATCCATTGTTCTTCCAACAATACCACTCATATATATATATATATATATATATGTATATGTATATATATATATGTATATATGTATGTATATACATACACATTCATATATATGTACATATACATATATATGTATATACACACATATATATACATATATATGTGTGTATACACACAAATATATACACACACATTGAAAACTATAAAGACCTGTATAAATATGATGCATTAATTTCCATTACTGAGATATTACAGGGTTATAACTTTTTAAAATTTTTTCTCAAGAGAGTCTGTTTCTGTATTTGTCAAGTGAATATTCCACAAAGTAATGATTTCCCCACAGAAAACCCCACTTTTTGGAGATTGAGATTGTTTTGTGACTCTTGGGGAAAAGAAGCAATCATTACACAGGCTGTCAAAAGATTACTATAAATATAGTATGTATATGTATATATGCATATATATGCAATATAGTATGTATATATGCATATATATGTGTGTCTATATGGAGTAAGAGCTTTCCTCTCAACATCCTTATTTTAAAAAATAAAAAAGAAATTAAATATTTGGAAGTACCATAGAGGCATTTGCCAGAATACAAGACAATGGCTTATCTGGTGAATTAGGGGTAGTATTTAATCAATGTGTTTATTATAGAAATTACTGAGCGAGCTGCTTTTCAAGTCAGATGTTGGGCCAGTTGCTGAGCAGCTGCTTCAGGCTGTTCAAAATGAATTGAATCTAAATAAAAAGTACCTAAAATGCCTATGTGGGGAAGGACAGAGAAAACCCAACTAGCCTTATAAACCAATTGTAACTGAAAGATTTCTTTTATCAGTTTTAGGTACCTTTCTTTCTTTTTAATCTTTGATTTTTGTCTTTGAATCCCTATGGTTTCTAGCAATCCCTGGCTCGTAGATAGTGATTTAAAAAAAGTTTGTTGAATGGTTATAAACTCAGGGATTTCTGAATTCTAAGCCTAACTATTGCACCAACTTCTTTCTTAATCCTGAGTAGGACATGATTAAAGCATCTCTAAAATGAGAAGGTGCCATCATATATTGGTATTGGTTCCTGATCTGAGAGTTCTCTCTATCAGTAAAATTACAGTTCTAAATTTTGAAAATTTTTAAAAATTTTTTAAAAAGTCACATGATATCGTTCTGGTTTTATTGTTGCTGTTGCTACTGTCAGCGTCCTAATTTAGTTTTCTTTGGAAATTCATATTATAGATAAATCCTTAAAGCACAGATAGGATCCTGTGATTCAAAATAAAGTATTTTGACTAGGGCAAAACTGACAGAGGATGGTATCTGGCATTGCTCTTCAATCAAGTACTATGTCTTTTTAAGCAGAAGTCATGTTCAAACAGACTTCTGGCCCTGGGGAAAAAAAAAAAAAGCTTTCAGTAGATGTCAGTTAGAACTATCAAACTTTGCTCTAAGAGCCCCTGGAACATTAAGTAATTAAGTAAGGATCTTCAGCAAGGCCCCCCTCACTGTCCTATATACTCTATACACCAACTATATCCTATACACCCATTTGTACAGTTAGTTTTGATGTTGTGTCCTTTAATACCAGATTTATTGTCAGTAAGTTCTCCGCCAATCTATTTTATTTAAAGAAAAGAAAGGAAATAAGGCGTGCCCTGTTAGAAGGGCCTCACCTATGAAAAATGTAGTTTGGCAGAATAAGCTGCATTGGAATGTCACTTATCTCCCCCAATTTCCAGAGCCACAGGGTATTTCAGATCCAAATCTGTGAAGCACGCTGCACTTGGAATCCTGTGTGCCCTCTCCATGAAACTCTTTCCAGATGCTTTGTTCATTACCAACAAGAAAAACAAAACCTGGACTGTGAGCTTTATTTGCTTTTTACCAAGATGTAGAAGGTTAAATTGATCAAATATTTTTATACCTGCTGCAATAACAGCAGTCTTCAAAAGTGTGCCCAGGATGTTGTCTGAAGCAAAATTGTAATATAATATTAAATGTGAAGAGATGAGGGTGATGTATTTATACTGATAAAGCCCCAAACGTAGCCTGGGATTTTTTTGGATATATGATAAGAATCTTTGGTAGAGATAGAGTTGGAGAGCAGAGTAAAAGACTAATACTTGCTCAAATGTTCTTAGTTCTTGACTGATATGAACCATCAAATAACTGATGAAAATGCAAAGGATTCAGTGAGCTGTGAAGGAATCTAGAGTTCAAAGAAATCATCTCCTTTCCATTTGTCTATTCCTTCATTCATGGGATTGTATATAAAGCCATTGTCCTACATTACAGGGCCTGAATTCAGAAGTTTCATAAAAAAATTTAGTTATTGTATTGAAAGTTTTTTTTCCAGCCTAGGAAATGCCCCCTGGATACTTTGACAGCAGAGGGGAAAAATGGGGAGACTATGCTTTAACTTTACCAAGAACATACTGATATTTTAAAAAATAGTTTAGGACAAAGGAAATCAAAGCTGTTCTGATGGTGATAGACAGAAAAAGGGAATTAAACTTTGGGAAAAGCCTAGAATAAAAATATGGTAAGATTTCATTAATTGAAATCTCACTATTTTGGAATTTGGATTTTGGAATTAATGTTAATTCAGGCAAGTTTTTGGGGAAGTTGAACTTTATACTTTATTTTTATAAAAAAAAAAAAGATTGCCAGTGAATTAGCACTGTAAATAAAATGTCAGACTAATAAATTTAAAACAATAAATTAAGAAAGAATACCAAATGATAAATTATTAGCAAATGACTCATCTATTCATTAGAATTGGTAAGACAGGACCTCTCCTTGAAAATGCTTTATAAGTGGCAAGAAACTGGAAATTAAGTGGATGCCTTTCAGATGGAGAATGAATAAGTTATGATATATGAATATAATGGAATGTTATTGTTCTATAAGAAAAGATGAGCAGATGATTTCAGAAAAGTCTGGAAAGATTTACATGAATTGAAGTGAGCAGAACCAAAAGAACATTGCACATAGAGGTTAGTGATGATCAACTGTGATACACTTAGCTCTTTTCAACAATGTGGTGATTCAAGGCAATTCCAACAAACTTGGGATGGAAAGTGCCATCTACATCTGGAGAGAAAATTATGAAGAGTGAATGTGGGGGGGAAGAGGGGGAGAAAAAATTGGAACATAAGGTTTTCTAAAAGTGAATGTTGAAAACTATCTTTCCATGTATCTGGAAAAATAAAATACCATTAGAGAAAAAATACAAAATAAGAAAATTTAATTTCTCTAAAATTCATACTTTTCTCAAATTGTTTTCATAATTATTGACTATATCATTGTATGTGAGGACCCAGTGCCTAATTAAAAAACAACCAAACATTGATCTGGATTAATTAAAATTAAATTAAAATTTAACAGAAGTATATACAAAATCATATTTACTCTCAACTTCTCTATATATTTTACAAAGCCCAATGATGAATCTCATTAGTACTAGTTGGGAACTTTAGCTAGATAGCTGTTCCTAAGAAAAATAACTGGGCATTTTAGATATTAATTTTTCACATATGGTGTATCTATAGTGCATAGAGTGTTGGGCCTACAATCAGAAATACTCATCTTCCCAAGTTCAAATATGGCCTCAGACACTTACTAGTTGTGTGACTTCAGGTAAGTGGCTTAATTCTGTTTGCCTCAGTTTACTCATTTGTAAAATGAGCTGAAAAAGAAAATGACAAACCACTTTAAAATATTTGCCAAGAAAACTTCAAATGGGGACATGAAAAGTTGGACACAATTGAAATAACTGAACAACAACTGTAACAAAAAGAAAAAAACTAACCCAATTTTAGTTTGAGTTTATAGATACATGGTGTCTAAAACAGAAATTTCATTATAAGTCTTCACTGGCCAAGTCATATTTAAAGTATTATGTTTTGTTCTGAATACTACATTAAATAATATTTATCAATAACTATTTTTACATCATTTTCATTTTTGTTTTTTCACCAAGCCATCACCTATAACAAAGAACTAATAAAAGAGAAAAAGCAATTCAGCAAAAAGTAGCCGATATATCAAATGAATCTAATACTATTTGCAATATTCCTCTCCCATAATCCTACAAAAAAGGGACGAGATACATTTTCTCATTTCTTATTCAACCAAGCTAAACATTATAATTACATAGCATTCAGTTTTATTTTTTTCCATTGATATTCCTTTAATAATTGTGTCTTGTTTTCCTTATCCTGCCGACTCCATTCTGCATGAAGTTAAATGAATCTTCCTATGCTTCTCTGAATTCTTCCTTGTTATCACTTCTGATGTGGATACCACATTTAGATAAAGTAGAAATTGTCAAGAGGCTAATAGGTACTTGGTGAAGTTCTATAAGTTAGCAATTTTAGACTTAAATAGAAATGTTCCTGCAAGGTACATACTGACTTAGAAAAACACAAATTTATATTATCCATGTTCTGTTATATTTTTATTTATTTTTGTTAAATATTTTCCAGTTAATCTTGTCCAGGCTATACTGATATCTTTAATAGACAGCAGCCTAAATGTTTGACCTTTATGAGTTGGTCATGCCATTTAAAGAATTGGTCAATTCACTGCAAAAGAGAAGCTTCGGGGTAAACATAATGCTTATTTTCAAGAATTTATTGTGGATGAGGGAATAATAAGATTATTCTGTTACTCTATAAGATAACATTAAAACTAATAGGTAGGCTTAGAAGATCATAGGTCTGGTGTTAGAAGAGATTTCAAACATCATTTAAAATAACTTTTCCATTTTACAGGTACAGATTTACATGGAAATAAATTTCATCCCAATATGAGGAAACTTTCTATTAACTAGAAAAATCCAATAATGAAACAAGCTTTATCTTGAAGAAATGAGTCTTATATAAAGGGTGTTCCTTTGGTGCCATTTTAAACAATCATAGTTTTAAATTTTAATAGATTAACATGGCACTAAGATTTTTGGCATAGTCTAAGTAGTGTTATACAGAGGCTAGCTGAACATCTATCCAAAATGTCATCAAAGGGGTTTTTATATTGAGCAGGTGATTATAGGGGATTGAATCCTAAGATCCCTTCCAACTTTCATTTTTCTTAACTTCTATAACTTTCTATGTTACAGCCATAACAAATTCATATGAGGTCTTCTAAGCTTTCATTATAAGGCAGATACACATGAATTTCCTATACCTGCATTGATGATGGATGGCAAACTGGGCATGAAATCAGAGAGAAGTTGGCCCAAATATGTCCTCAGGCAATTATTTACTAGGTGACTCTGGACAAGTTGCTTATGTAACCTTTTTTGTGGGGTAAATAGGTGATGCATTGGATAGAGGACCAAGCCCAGAGTCAGGGAACCTGAGTTCAAATCCAGCCTCAGACACTTACTGGCTATAACCACTTACCCTGTTTGCTTCAGTTTCCTCATCTGTAAAATGATGTAGAGAAGATAAAGGCAAACCATTCTGATAGATTTGCAATAAATCCTAAATAGACTCATGAAGAATAAGATAAGACTGAAAAATGACTGAGCAACAACCTTATTTGTAAAACCTTGTCTATAAAATACAATCGAGATATTGATGAGATCTGTGGTACCTGCTTCAAAAGGCTGTTGTGAAATTTTGATGAGATCCTAGGATCGTAGAAAGAGAACTAGAAGGGACTTCCCAGGACCATCTTGTCCAATTCCTTCCTTTTATGGAACTAAAATGTAATGAGATTGCTGAAATGACTTGCTCAAGATTAAGTGTGTAGTCATTGTCAGAGGTTGGATTTGAAAGCAGGACCATTAATTGTATATTATCTTTAATATCCTTATTTTGCATAATTTTCTTGTTTAAGTATATCATATATTAAGTCTAGGTCAAATTATTCCTAGTGTTTTTTTCCCTTATGTTTGTGCTATGTATACTTCTACTTACATATAATGCATTCAATGCATGTATTATTTAACATGCGGACTCCATATGGTATTATTAATAAACACTAGCTTGTATTGCATATAATGATTATTTCCTTTATTTGAGTACCAAACTTTGTGCTGTCCATTCACTGAGAGCTGTGTCTTCTTGCACAGGGCACATCTTTTACATTTGTAGTGCTACAGAGCCACTCTTTTATGTATTCTGTCATTTGCATCAAATCATCCAATTGAAGATTAAATAAAGTACATTAGAAGCCATCCAGATTTATACTCGCATTTTGCAGAGTAAGCCACTGAAGCTAAGGGAGGTGAAAGAATTTGCTCAGTGTCAAGCAAGTGGCAAATGAGCAGACTCAGATAAAAATCCAAGTCCTTTGACTCCCAATCCAACACTTATTTTGCTGTACTAAATATCTTAATCCTTCCATAGCTCTATTCTAGTGGTGAACTGCATTCTATGTCATGTCAAAAATACCTGCCAAGTTGAATTTACTTCCTTTCATTAATGTCCCTAATTCAACTTGCTTGCTACTCAGAATTAGTACATTGTAGACAGAAATCTGAAATTATGTGTTGATACCTGTTTTCTTGGATCATGATTGCTACATATGTTTCCTCACTGTCGATATTTTTATTCTTAAGATACACCTGTTATTCTTTGCATTTTTTAACTTGGCAAATAAATAAGATCAGTTTTCTTCTTCTCCCCCTTAGTAAGATTTTTAATTTTTTGAACTCTATTTATGTATGGATATACATGCATATATATATGTACCTATATATACAGGTATAACATGTATATTTTGTATGTGTTTATATATTACATATATGTAGCATAGATATAGTGTGTGTATGTGTAAATCTCAATGCCCCTCATTAGACATGCTCTATTCTTAGTCAAGAACTTTTCTATATCTTAAGTCATGGTCTAGAAACTAAATTTTTTTTTTTGTAGCACCCTTCTCTTATCCAACTATTTACTTCCTAAATCTACCTTTCTCTTTTGGATCATTTCCTTTTCGTCAGCATTGGTGATTAAATATATACCGCATTGAACTTTATATTATAGATGAATATTGAGGCAAATTAAGATAAGTAAAGTGAGAGAAATAATACCAAATATTGAAGTCTTAGGTTTTCTTGTGAAGATAAATAGAATTGCTAAACTAATAGATTACTCAGGTGTATTTGATTAAGGGACTCGTGAAGCATGTTATGAAGACATGATTTTTCTTTTTTTTACTTTTTATTAAAGCTTTTTATTTGCAAAACATATGTATGGGTAATTTTTCAACATTAACCCTTTCGAAGCTTTCCATTACAAATTTTCCCCCTACTCCCCACCCCTCCCCTAGATAGCGGGAAGTCTACTACATGTTAATTATGTTAAAATACTTGACAAATTGAATATATGTATACATATTTCTACACTTATCTTGCTGTACAAGAAAAGTCAGATCTACAAGAAAAAAAAATCTGAGAAAGGAAGCAATGCAAGCAAACATCAATAGAGAGCATGGAAATGTTATGTTGTGGTCCACATTTCACATCCCTCTCTCTGGGTGTATATGGCTTTCTTCACTGAACAACTGGAACTGGTTTGAAACATTTCATTGTTGAAGAGAGCCATGTCCATCAGAAGTGATCATCATATAGTCTTGTTGTTGCCGTGTATAATGATCTCCTGGTTCTGCTCGTTTCACTCAGCATCAGTTCATGCAAGTCTCTCCAGGCCTCTCTAAAATCATCCTGCAGGTCGTTTCTTACAGAACAATAATATTCCATAACATTCATATACCATAATTTATTCAGCCATTCTCCAACTGATGGGCATCCATTCAGTTTCCAATTTCTAGCCACTACAAAAAGGGCTGCCACAAACATTCTTGCACATGTGGGTCCCTTTTCTTCCTTTAAGATCTCTTTGGGATACAGGGTTAGTTAACACTGCTGGGTCAAAGGGTATGCACAGTTTGATAACTTTTTGGAGCATAGTTCCAAATTACTCTCCAGAATGGTTGGATCCGTTCATAGCTCCACCAACAATGTATCAGTGTCCCAGTTTTCCTACATCCCCTCCAATATCGTCATTATCTTTTCCTGTCATTTATCATTTCCTGGTTTGTAGTTTAGTTCATATAGTTCCTGACTTTTCCTTGGCAGATAGATTCCCAAATATTTTATACAATCAACAGTTATTTTGAATGGAATTTCTTTTTGTATTTCTTGTTGCTGAACTTTGTTGGTAATATATAAAAATGCTGCTGATTTATGTGGATTTATTTTGTATCCTGCAACTTTGCTAAAGTTGTGAATTGTTTCTAGTATTTTAGCTGAGTCTCTAGGGTTCTCTAAGTATACCATCATGGCATCTGCAAAGAGTGATAATTTGGTTTCCTCATTACCTATTCTAATTCCTTTAATCTTCTTTTACTGCCAAAGCTAACATCTCTAATACAATATTAAATAGTAATGGTGACAATGGGCAGCCTTGTTTTACTCCTGATCTTCTTGGGAATGGTTCTAGTTTGTCTCCATTACATATGATGCTTGCTGATGGTTTTAAGTAGATGCTACTAATCATTTTAAGGAAAAGCCCCTTTATTCCTATACTCTCTAGTGTTTTTAATAGGAATGGGTGTTGGATTTTATCAAATGCTTTTTCTGCACCTATTGAGATAATCATATGATTTTTGTTAGTTTGGTTATTAATATAATTGATCATGCTGATAGTTTTCCTAATATTGAACCAGCCCTGCATTCCTGGTATAAATCCTACATGGTCATAGTGTATTATCCTGGGGATGACTTTCTGTAATCTCATTGCTAATATCTTATTTAAAATTTTTGCATCAATATTCATTAGGGAAATTGGTCTATAGTTTTCTTTCTCTCTTTTCATCCTATCTGGTTTAGCTATCAGCACCATATCTTGTATCATAGAAGGAATTTGGTAGAACACCTTCTTTCCCCATTTTTTCAAATAGTTTATATAGTATTGGAATTAATTGTTCTTTGAATGTTTGGTAGAATTCACATGCAAATCTGGCCCTGGAGATTTTTTCTTAGGGAGTTGATTAATAGCTTGTTCTATTTCTTTTTCTAAAATGGGGCTATTTAAATAATTTATTTCCTCTTCTGTTAACCTGGGCAATCTATATTTTTGTAAATATTCCTCCATTTCATTTAGATTATCAAATTTATTGGCATAAAGTTGGGCAAAGTAACTCCTAATTATTGCTCTAATTTCCTCTTCATTGGAGGAAAGGTCTCCCTTATCATTTTTGAGACTAACAATTTGATTTTCCTCTTTCCTTTTTCTAATCAAATTAACTAAAGGCTTATTTTTTGTTTTTTTCATAAAACCAACTCTTAGTTTTATTTATTAATCCAATAGTTTTTTTTTCAACTTTATTAATCTCCCCTTTTATTTTCAGACTTTTCAAATTGGTATTTAATTGAGGGTTTTTAATTTGCTCTTTTTCTAACTTTTTTAATTGTAAGCCCAATTCATTGATCTTCTCTTTCTCTATTTTATGCAAGTAAGCATCTAGAGATATAAAATTACCTCTTATAACCACTTTGGCCGTATCCCACAAATTTGGTATGCTGTCTCATTATTGTCATTCTCCTGAATGGAATTATTGAGTGTGTCTATGATTTGCTCTTTCACCCATTCATTCTTTAAAATTAGATTATTTAATTTCCAATTAACTTTTGCTCTATTTTCTCCTGGAAGCCATGATTTTTCAATGACGCTATTCAGGAAGAATTTCATAAAAAGCAAATTTCACTGGGTGTGAGGGGAGATATTGAAATTGAGCATAATAGTTGTATGGATGATTGACAGGAAAAACAAACAAACAAACAAACAAACAAAAAAAAAAAACACCCGCAATGTTCCCTCCTCTAAAGAAACCCAAGAGTTGGATCATTCTGTATCTTTGGGTTGTAAAGATTTCAGGGCAACTGGTCTGAAAGTTGAATTTCAAGAGATGGAGGTAAGAGGTGAAAATGATTTATGGTAACACTTAGTAAACTTTTATAGAACATAATACATGTGTTTTTGATACCTCCATAAAATTAATTGTTGCTAATTAGTCAGGGCTGCCAACTCAGTTTTCCATGTGAGCCTCACATGCCTATGTTCCTCTCTTGGTCAACTTAATGAGCTTTTCTTCCAGAAGGAGTGAAGATCCTGGGATCTTCCATCTTTCCTGGAACATTGAGTCTGTGGCCCTTCTCTCTACCACATATACTTTTTATTCCCCTGATCACATATGCTCTTGTTAGTGGGACAGGAGGGAATGATGGGAAGGAAGGTTATGGAACAAATTTTCTATCTGGATATTCATAAGCCCTCCCCGTTTCTCTCCCCCCCTCCCCGGCAGCAGACATGCTAAGTGGGGCAAATCCATTTTTCACAAAAGTGCCAGACAGAATGCAAGTATCATTTCACTAAACATAAAGAAATAAAATACTAATCTCTTTCCATGTCTAAAAGCATAAAACTCTTTTTTTATGAGAGAATAAAATTAAACTCTCTGTGATTTCCTCTGCCTCCCTCTCTTTCCATCAGCCCTCTTCTTCTCTGGGTTTGAGAAGTTCATTATAGTGTAATGATAAACCAGCTAGCAAACATAAATGCACTGTGTTGCAAGGGACAGTTTGGGCAGCTCCTGGTCCTTAGTGACAGCTACTTGGCACAATACATGGTGATGATCAGCTCCAACAGAGAGGCTTTTGGGTGCTAAAAGCATAATGACATGAGCTGATGTTATTCTGAACTTGCTTTTAGGCTGTGACCCTAAGCCCTACCCATGGTCACACAGAGTCTTTTTGTAGTGAACATAGCTCGTGTAGGACGGCTTCTTGCAAAAGATGTGCTCTCTAAGGCAGTGGGAATCCTTTGCTTATTCTGAGGTTGGCACTCTTATCCAATTATGTACATGCTGTAGTTATTGTTCCATCATGTCCCAGTCTTCATGATCCCATTTGGGGTTCTCTTGGCAAAGATATTGAATTAGTTTGACATTTCCTTCTCTTACTTATTTTACAGATGAGAAAACTGAGGCAAACAGGGTTAAGTGACCTACCCAGGGCTGACAAAGCCTGATTTGAACTCAGGAATATTAATTTTCCTGGCTTAGGCCTGGCACTCTATCCACTGTGTCACCTAGCTGCCTTATATGGATATATATACATACATACATATACCTCTATGTACATACATATACATGTACACACATTCCATGTGTAAATATACCTATATACATATGATCTAATAATTCATATTATATTTATGTGTATGAAGTAATAATTCATATTATATGTATACATGTGAATTAATAATTTATGTCATATATATGATGAGAAAATAAGGCTGGAAGGTGAGTTATCAGGGTGAAGTTTTACATACACACATATAAAATATATATGTACATATGTACATACACATTGTGTGAAAAAATAAGGATTCTTTCCCACACACAAGTCTCTTTCTAGGGGAACATACTTACTTGTGTGCTTGCTCCACTAACAAAAAGCAAGATTGAGGAGAGATATAAATACAATTTACAGAAACATCTAGATAGGAAGATTTAGACTCAACTCCACCTTTGCTAATTTGGCTTGTATGACACATATTTCCAAATAAATGACTGTTACATCATTGGTGAGCAAATTGCTGTCAAAACAGTTGTGTTTTGTTTTTAAAGACATAAATGGGGAAGTTGAGCAATGCTTCAGGGCATTATTCTACTTTGGATGACTAAGGGAGTCTTTGCTCAGTTTTGGGAGGGAGGGAGACAGACAGACAGACAGACAGAGACAGAGGCAGAGACAGAGAAAGAGAGACAGAGAGAGAAGGAGGGAACAAGCATGTCTATAGTGCCTCCTATGTGCCAGACATTGTTCCAGGCATTTTACAAATATTATCTCATTTGATGTTTACAATTAGCTTTGTTTGCAGAAGTGAAAGCTAAGGATGTCTCCAAATTACAAGGATGTTAAAGATCTACCTGTTATAAAAGGGAGGGAATGATATTTTAGCCATTAACTTCTTTGTGCCCTCTTATACCTCTGAATTATAGGTGGACATAAGAAAGAATAAAGAGCCAGGCACTGAGACCCATGACTCTGTACCATCAGTCACTTGGTAATAGTGCATTCTATGATACCATTGGTACAAATATATCACTAAATTTCATTATGCCAGAGTTTCCTTATCTGTCCCTACCCCCAAAATACCTCTTCCTCAGCTTCTCTTTTAATATAGATAATACCCCTGATCTCAAAATCTAAATTATTTGACCCCATAATAAATTTGGTTGCTAAGTCATAGCCATACTTTTTGTTTGTGTCTGCCTCCATTTTTTCAATTCCATTTCTTCCATCCTGGCCCATGTCCACATCATCTCTCATCTGTATTTTTACAGCCTCCTAAATGGCTTCCTTGACTCCTGCCTCTTCCTTTTTTAATCCATCTTTTATTTCTGTTTGATATTCAGGTCTGATCATGTCACTTCCCTGCTCCAAACCTTTTAATGGCTCTCTATATAAGTGATAAAATGCAACCTTCTTGTCCTGGTTCTCCACAACCTTTCTTCAACCTGGTTTTCTAGCCTTATCTCCCATTACTTTATACCATCTGCTTTCCATCCAAAATGGAAAACATTTTCTCTATATTTCTTTCCATGACTGAGATTAGGAAAAGAAACATTGAGCCCTTGCCATCTATCTTGCATATTATTTTCAGGTTATTCTCCCTTAAATGTAGCTTTTCTTTATGCTGAGAATCCACTTGTGACTTTCTACTAAATCTATAATGTCTTTTCACTGTGTAATGGACAGTCATAATGAATTATCAGATTTAGACCCAGAAAGAACCTTAGAGACTATTTAATTGAACCCCATAATTTTACATATGAAGTTACTAAGTATCAGAGTGAAAAGTGACTTGCCTATAGCAGATCTTACCTTTCATTAACCATGCCATATAAGTTTTGCTCAAATTTAGTCAATTTTCTCACTTATACATTGGGAGCATTCCTGTTTTACCTTTAATTATACTGAGAAGTGTACTAGTCCAAAAGGACTGTTTGGCCAGAAGAGCCCGATGATCAAATTCCTTTTTTAATGCTTTCTAGTTTTTATAATCATGGTCAAAGCCTAATTGAACCTTAGTTTTCTTATGGGTAAAATGGTGATAGAAATAGCTACCTTACATAGAATTTACTGAGATCATCAATATAAAGTTCTTTATGCATTTTAAATGACTTTTAAAATCCAGTTCTAATTATTTTGCTGTTTGTCATTTTCTTCTTTACCTATCAGAATCTTTAATGCTCTTTTTTTCAAAGCTCAGTTCAAGCCCTCCTCCTCCATGAAGTCTTTCCTGGGTGACTTCATTCCATACTAATTTCTTCTTTCTTGACATTTTTAGTCTCTGCATTTAAATACTATGTTCTTATCTGTCTGTAGATAGGTATAGTATTTATTAAATGCTTACTGTGTGCAAGGTACTATGCTAAGAGTGAAGGAATCAATAAAAGAGAAGACAGCCTGTCTCCCAAGGAGTTTATATTCTTTTTTTTTTAATTTTTTATTTTATTTGCATAACATATGTGTGGGTAATTCTTCAACAATAACCCTTACATAGCTTTCCATTACAAATTTTTCCCCCCAACTCCCCACCCCTCCCCTAGATGGCAGGATATCCACTACATGTTAATTATGTTAAAATATTGGCAAATCGAATATATGTATACATATTTCCAAACTTATCATTGGTGTGCAAGAAAAATCTTATCTACACAAACGATATATCAGATAAAGGAAACACAATGTAAGCAAACATCAATCAAGGAGTATGAGAATGTTATGTTGTGGTCCACATTTCGCATCCCTCTCTCTGGGTGTATATGGCTTTCTTCAGTGAACAATTGGAGGTGGTTTGAAACATTTCATTGTTGAAGAGAGCCATGTCCATCAGAATTGATCGTCATATAGTACTGTTGTTGCCGTGTATAATGATCTCCTGGTTCTGCTCATTTCACTCAGCATCAGTTCATGTAAGTCTCTCCAGGCCTCTCTGAAATCATCTTGCTGGTCATTTCTTACAGAACAATAATATTCCATAACATTCATATACCATAATTTATTCAGCCATTCTCCAATTGAAGGGCATCTATTCAATTTCCAGTTTCTATCCACTACAAAAAGGGCTGCCACAAACATTCTTGCACATGTGGGGCCTTTTCCTTCCTTTATGATTTCTTTGGGATATAAGCCCAATAGAAATGCTGCTGGGTCAAAGGGTATGCACAGTTTGATAACTTTTTGAGCATAGCTCCAAATTGTTCAAGGAGTTTATATTCTAAAGAAGGGGGGAATACATAAAGGGGAGCTAAATGAGGGGAGGATGAGAAAGAAGTATACAAGTGTAGGATAGAAGGGCTAGCATGGAAATAGAGAAATCTGGAGAGTGAATTGAGTCAGTAGTCAAGTGATTGTGGCTGATGATCATCCTAAAATGATAGAAATAATGATACCTTCAGTACCTTCCTCACAGGATAGTCATGAGGCTCAAATGAGATGTTTGATATCACTTTAAAAAATACTTAAGCCTTATATAAATACCAGCTATCATTACCACCACCACTACCCATCATCATTATCATTGTCATCGAAAGGTAACTGTATTGCAGAGCCTAGAGTTAGGAAAACCCAAGTTCAATTTGACTTCAGACATTTATTAGCTATATGATTTTGGACACAATTTTTAACTCAATTTTCTCATCTACAAAACCATAATAGCAACTATCTCCTAGGGTTGATATTAGGATCAAATAAGATGATATTTGTATAGTGCTTAGTACAATGCCTAGTACATAGTAGGTGCTCAATAAATGTTTGTTTCTGCCCTCCCTTTTATTATTTTTAAAATTCTTTCTCAGGGGCATGTCTTACCTCTCTAACAAAATTGTGAGCTCCTTGAGGACACAAACCACATCCTATAAGATCTCAGAATCTCAGAAATGGAAGGGACCTCCATGGTGGTGAACACGCATGCACTCTGCAATGAGTTTCCAATGTTATCATCTCCCTCCCTCTCTTCATAGGTTTCCCACTCTCTCTTGAGACAGACAAACTGAAGAATAACTTATTATTAAGGTTTTTATCCCAGACCTCAACCTCAGAGATTCTTTTTTTCAGTATTACACATAGTTTTGCCTTCTGGGTTTTTCAGTCTAAACCTTTGATTGATGTTCATATGAAATGATCTCCAAGACCTTTTGCTCTTTTCTAATATCCAACTTATCAATGGATCAATGGCCTCCCTTTAAAGTAGAACCAAAAAATGAACATTGGGCTCCAGAGGGTCCTGACAAGGACAGAATTCTTCCATATTATCACTTTCTCATGTCCATATTATCACTCTGTATCAGATGGCTTTCTTACTGATTCTTAAGCTTTAGAATGCATTATCAGTTTTGGCTGCTATGCCACATTGTGTACTCACTGAGCTTGATATTTGAATTACATTATACTTAGCTGCCATTCCCTGGCTAATTTCTAAAACTGTTCTAGGTATATTATAGGCACCTAACAAATACTTTTTGAATTCAACTAATAAAAAGGTGACTATAAGGAATGTTGTGAAATTTGAACACTATATAATTATAGCAGTTATATCTGAAAATATGTCTTATTCCTTTTTTATTTTAGGAGATTTTTCTTCGAGTTTCTCATTTAATCTTAACATCTCTCCAAAAGAAGAATTTTTATTTCTACTTTACAGAAAGGGGAAAACACCTAATTTAATGACTTGCCAAAATCAGTCGATCATTAGGCTAGGGCTAGAACTTTGGTCCCCCGACTTCTAATCAACTATTTCTTTCCAATAAAGTCATTTTCACTTAATACATCTTCCATTTTTATCTTTTATCTTTAATCTTCCACCTGGCCTATTTGAGACACCTTTTCTATCCTGCTTATCCTTGATTTTGTTATAGATGGATGTGGCCCTCTGAAGGGTTTTGGCAGTCACATTTTTTAACTATTCATAGGTGTCCCAGGCTCTGATGCCTTGGAGGAAGCATCCTGCCTTTTGAAGAAATATGCTTATATTGATTTAACCTTGAAAAAGAGAATGGTTTTACATCTGTCCTAAGAAAGACAAGTTCTGGAGAGGCTGGGCTATATTAACTACAGAAGAAGTTGGACATTTTCCAGGCAGTAGAAGCACAAAAAGGGGGAAAAATCCTTATCTTAAGGCAGACAGAGGAAGAAGATGAGTACTATAGTTCTCACTTTATAAATCTGCTCTCAGCTTTATAAGCTGCCTTCAACTCCTTTTTCTTGTTCACACCCGAAGTTTCGCAGACTGTGAAAGATGGACACAGCAAATAGGCAAGAGGAAGAACACAGCTTGGTTTCTGTGAAGAAAGGGATGAAGGGCTTTCTCGGGACTGACTGCATCAAAAATCTATAGATCCCCCTAGGCAACATATGTCTTCTCAGACCCCTCACCTCTTCCCCACGTCCTCAATTTCTACCTGTATAATATGCTTCTCAGCAGGCTATTTCCATGGCCTCCCAGAGTTCTGGATGGTCACAGAATTAGACTTATCCTGCTGAGTTAGGGGATGGAGGCTCTGCTGGTAGCTGATGGTGATAATGGACATAATTATACCTAGCTCACACCAATTAATTTGCACATGGGATAGTAATTGAAATTGCCATGATGAAATAATAGCAGTAGCCACTTTATCAAGTGTCTCCTTTTTAAAAGCCCAGAAGCTTTTTACAATCAGCAATTTGTTGAGAAGGAAAAGGGGATAAATTGGATGCTGTGCTTCTATTCTTCCTCCCCCTTCCATTTTTGTTTTTCTCCCTTTCTCTTCACCTCAATTTTCCTTACCTTAATAAGGAACACCATACTGTATTAAAAACAAAATTAACAAAATCTGGCTAATATATCTGAAAGTATAGGAAATGAAACATTTTAGAGGAGCAGGGAAGACAATAGGGAATTATTTTTCCCTTGCCTACCATACCCACAGCTTCTTGGATGATATCTAATACATAGACTCTTAAGACAAAAGGAATCTGCCTGATGCATACTCCTGTCTCCTCAATTCCTAGGCTACTTTCTTGAAAATGTGCAGGCAGATCTTACACAAAACATGGGCAAAAAAAGTCAGAAATCCAGTTGGAAGGCACAAAGCCTATCAATTAAGTTTTCTCAGTGGCAGGAGATTCGTTTGCTGTGGGAAGGCATTGACAGGGACAAAATGATAAAATAGATCCCCTTTTCTGTGCCCATCTTGAGAAGCAGAATAAACTATGAGCCCAGATAGTACAGTGGAAAGACTCTTGACTTTGGAGCTAGACACCCATATTCTTAAATTATGGCTTTTTAACTGTGGCCCAACTTTTTAAACCCTCATATGGGATCTCATAAATGAATGTGGAGGTCACAAACTTATGATTCATTAAAAGTAAATATTTGATTTGTATACCTATTTTATACCTATATACCCAGGATCATGTAAAATTTTCTTAGGCAAAAAGGGGGCAGAAGTGGAAAATGTTTAAGAAGCCCTGGTCTACATGACCAGCTACTAGGATGAGGGTTCAAGTCCTTGCTCTGATGAAATTGGGAAAGCCATTACACTTTTCTAGGTCTTCATTTCCTCATCTCAACAATGGGTGCAGGGGCTTAGAAAAGATGGCCTCTAAAATCCTTTCTAGCTCTAAGGCTTACAAAGCATTTTACCTATATTAAACATTGCATTAGATGCAGACAACAATCCTGAGAAGGTTCCTAGCTTATGCTCTCTATTTTAAAGATGAAAAAACTAAAAATAAGAAGTTAAGTCACTTCGCCATGGTCACCCAGCTAATGTTAGAGGCAGAATATAAGCCTAGGCATACATACCCACAGCACAAGTAGTATTTCTTTTTCAGTGTTCCTTATTTAGAGCAACTTCTCTTTAGTAGCCAGAAACCATTCTTACTAGATATTATTGGTAAATAGAGATTCTCTTTAGAAATTCTAGTACTCAACATGACTAATGTGGAAATATGTTTAATATACTTGTATTTGTGCAACCTATATCAGATTGTTTGCCATCTTGAGGAGGGGGAAGTAAAGGGAGGGAGGTAGAAAAGTTTTAGAACTCAGAATTTTATAAAACTGAATGTTGAAAACTAACAAATAAAAATAAAGATGCAAAAAAGAAACTGATTTATAAAACAGTTGCTGATACTTTCCTCTCTTCAATATTCTATAAACAAAATTTGAGTCTATTCTGTACTTTCAATAATGTGATTTTAAGGATATGTTTCTCACAATAACACCTATTCATGCAGACAGAGATCACGTAAGGAAGATACTGCGAATCAAGTTAATATAAAAGTTTGATAATTCTCCCCAATCTTTATCCAGGACATTTTTCAAAGAAAACAAACAAAAAAGACAAACAAGAAAAAACAATTTCAGGTATTTATTTGTAAGGAGAATGTAGAAGTTTAATCCATTCCATTCAAGAGACTATCATATGAACATAACAAATATAGAACTTTCCCCAAGTACTTAAAAGATAATTCTCAGAGTAATTCTTCTTAAAGCAAACTCTTCTTAGAGCAAACTCTTCTGAATCAGTTTATATACTAAACACAAATAGTTTTGTGCTGAAGATTCTAGTAATTAATCCAGAATAAAACATTTAACATCAGCTAGCTAAGTACATGGGATTATGTTGAGAAGCATTTTAACATTTTTGCTTGCTCATAGCATACTCTATTTTCATGTCAGAGACAAGTTTGAAAATCTTTTGCTGTCCCACCCTATACTGCAAGTTGGAGAAAAAAATGGTGTGGGATCAATTATGCACAAAAAGTTATCTCTTTATAATGATTAGGTCATACTTGACTGTACATTCCTGAATGATGGGCATAAGTGTATACTTATGTAGAGCAGGAGGCCCCTCCTGGATCACTGTCTTGTCATGATAGAAGAGCTTGCATAGCTCTTTGAAACTGGGCCATGTTATGCAGGATTACCCAACATGGAGAGGTCATAGTAGAGAGTTCTGACAAAAGGTGATCCCCTGGAGAAGGAAATGATAAACCACCCTAGTATCTTTGCCAAGAAAACCCAATGGACATTATGAAAATGACAAAAGAATGAACATGAACTTGGACAGAGTTCTAGGGATAGTGGAAAATAGAAGGGCCTATTGTGATACAGTCCAAGGGATTGAGAAGAATCAGACACCACTAAGTGTCTGAACAACAAGACAAGGAGGGCAGTAAAATATGGCCAGAGGGTCAAATGTAGTCTTCTACCTGTTTTGTATGGCCCATATAAGTCCAGTGTAGAATAAATATGGAAGGATTTCTTGTATGTGAGGAGACCATGTATATATTCCTCTTTGTGGATAGCATTTCACTCACCAGATCAAGCCATGGGAATATTGTTGAATTTCCTAAATTAAATACATAATACATTAAAAGAATCTAATAATCCAGAAAGGAAAAAGAAATGAAGAATATAGATTCTAGACAATTATGAGCAGTTGGACAGATAACTCATTGAATTGTTCTATTAGTGCATGTATCTTTGATTCACTAACCATAAATAATCAGCAAGCTATGAATTGAATAGGAAGAAGAGAGAGAACAAAATTGCATGTGAAAAGTTGTGCAGCATTTTTGAGTTCCCCCAAGCTTCCCATTGAAATAAGATCTCGTTTTTTAACACCAATAGTCTTCCAATGACAGTGAATAATGGAATACCATTGAAGCCCTGGATAAATACATGATGGACAAAAATAAATTACATCATATTACTAATGATAAATTGCACATTGGAAGATACAAAAAAGATAACATCAGAGATACATTACAGGAAAACAAGATGGATCCATCAGGCAGAGAGATTGCAGGATAACAGATGAACAGATATTTCATGTGCTAGACTGGTCTTCATATATTCTTAAGAGTCCTAGAGGAAAGTTCCCAACATATTGGGCAGATTATCTATGGAAGATGCGTAGGAGGATGTGGACAAGAGTTGAATGGGATGAGAATGTGGAAATGGATGTCTCTTTCTACCCTCACTTGTGAAATAATCTATCTTCAGAAGCATTGAAGAAAGGAAATAACATATAATAGGAAATCTACATACTCTTAGCCATATTATTAATCATCAGTGCTATGAAGTATTTAATTCAAAGAAACTGATATGTTTTGAATTAAAATGGGACAACCCCAATTAGACCAGACAGAAGGACAAACAATCATTTCAAAGGTTGGGACACACTTTAGATTGGTAACCACAGTCCTAGTGGGTAATTTGCAAATTCCAGGTGCATTTTTAAGAG